>VZRI01000154.1:181213-235873 GCA_013397515.1 Upupa epops | reverse complement strand
CCATGAGGTTGGCTTGAGCCCACCTCTCCAGCCTGTCCAGGTTTCTCTGGATGGCATCCCTACCTCCAGCATGTCTGCTGCACCACACAACTTGGTGTTGTCAGCAAACTTGCTGAGGGTGCACTCAGTGCCTCTGTCCATGTCACTGACAAAAATGTCAAACAAGACTGGTCCCAGGACTGATCCCTGAGGGACTCTTCTTGTCACCTGGACATGGACCCATTGGCAGCCACTCTTTGGGTGTGACCATCAAGCCAGTTCCTTACCCATCTAGTGGTCCACCCACCAAACCCATGTTTCACCAGCTTGGAGACCAGAATGTGGTGTGGGACAGTGTCAGAGACTTTGCTCAGGTCCAGGTAAATGACATCAGTAGCTCACCCCTCATCCATTAATGTTGTGACCTTTTCCTAGAAGGCCACAATGTTTGTCAAGCAGGATTTGCCCTTGGTAAAGCCATACTGATTGTGCTGAATCACCTCTTCAGTATTCTCCTGTCTCAGTAGTGCCTGCAGGAGGATGTGCTCCATGAACTTACCAGGCACCGTGTCCTCTTTTCTTGGCTAAATAACCACAGCAACCTCAACCTCTCCTCATTAGATTTTCCTTCCAGTCCCTTCTCCAACACTGTTGATCCTCTGGACCTGCTCCAGCTCCTCAATCTCTTTCTTGAAGCGACGGCCACAGAACTGCTCCCAGTACTCAAATCAGTGCCTAGTGTAGGGGTGAAATTACATTCCTAGTCCTCCTGGCCACATTATTCTTGATACAAGCCAGGATGCCAGTCACCTTCTGGGCCACCTGGGCACATTGTTCAACCAATTGTCAGCCAGGTCAGGCTGGCCAGCTCAGGTCCCTCTCTACTACATCACTGTCCAGTCACTCATTCCCCAGTCTGTAACTGCAGGGGGTTATTGTGTACAAAATGTAATAGTCTGCACTTGAAGTTCTTGAATCTCAAACCATTGGCCCCAGACCATCAGTCTAGCTTGTCAAGATCTCTCTGCAGTGTCTTTGTTTCTTCCAGCAGATCGACACTCCCCCCTAAATTGGTGTTATCCTAAAATTTATCAAGTATTGACTACATCCTTTAACCAGGTCATCAATAAAGATATTGAGTAAGATTGGGCCCAGTAGTGATCCCTGGAGGACACCACTGGTCACTGGACATCAAGTGAATGGGGCACCATTCCCAACCACTTTCTGTGCCCAGTCATCCAGTCAGTTTTTAACCCACAGTGGGGTTCATTCAAGCCATGGGCTGCCAGCTGTTCCTAGAGGATGCTGTGGGAGACCGTGCTGAAGACTTTGCTGAAGTCTAGGTAGATCACATCCACAGCCTGGGAAGCCTCATCCACTTCCAGGTCACTCAGACATAGGAGGAGATCAGACTGGTCAGAAGAGGACCTTGCTTTCCTAAACCCATGCTGGCTGTGTCTGATCTCCAAGTTGCTTTGTACCTGCTGCTCGATGGTACTCAGGATGATCTGCTCCATAACTTTGCTATACAGCATGGTCAGGCTGACAGGCATAGAGTTGCCTGGATCCTCCTTCCGGCCCTTTTTGTGAATGTGGGTCTCACTGGCCAATCTTCAGTCATCTGGGACCTCCCTGGCTGTCCAGGACCAGTGATAAATGATGTGATTGTCCACTGTTTCATATGGGAGACTGTTGACAAAGCACACTCTCAGAGCACCATCATATGAACAAAGTCTTCAGAGGAACCAAGGGTAGGGCTAACAGAAGATGGTTCTTTCCTCCTTAGGTCCCCGTGTTTAAACACTGCATCCAAGCAAGTGGAAAACTTACAAACCAAGATCAGTCAAATCCAGCTCCTGCAGCATTACAGTGTGTCCAGCTGGGGCTTGAGGTGCAGCTCTTTCCTGGTGTAGTTTGAAGATTCTCCAAACTTTCAGGTGTTTGATTTTGTTTTGTTTTGTTTTTTTATGCTGAAAGTGCATTTTGTTTTGAAACTAGAGATAGTTGTCCCATTAGTCTCCTGGAGCAGTATCCTGACCCCAGAGACTATAAAAGGAAGTAGACTTCCAGACATTTCTTCTTCTGTCTCTTGACAGACAGCGAAGTCTGCCAGGAGAAGAGCTACCTGCCTCCCTCAGGGTAGGGCAAGGGCCCAGCCTAGCCACCCTAGTGGGGTGGTCAAACTGCAGGCCCCTTGGCAGGGGTCAGGGCCTGGTTGCTGGGGTTCCTCTGTAGGGGCCAACCCTGCCCCCCTTCCCTGAGGGCTGGAACATAAGAGGCAGCTGCTGCAGCCTACTCCTCACTGCTCTGGCAAACTGATGACCTTTGAAGAGGTCAAAGAGGTGATGGGCTCTTGTGCCTTTCCCTTCCTCTGAGCTGTAACCACTTGGGAGAAGGAAAGAAGAGAGAAACTTTGGTTAAGAGAGAGCAGGCCCTGTTTACAGTGACAAGGAAGGCCCCTTGAAACCAGTGCTGTGTTGCCTCGGTCCTCATGATGGGTGTGCCCCCTCGCGACCAGGGCCATGGAGCTGATGCAGGTGCTATCTCAGCTCTCCTCCTAAGAGAATGGAAGAAGGTTTCGATAAGCAGGAGAAGAGAGGTTCTAAGGTGGCTTCTGAAGGTTCCTACTGCTTGAGCAGGTGTTTTGCACAAATGGAACTGATCCCTTAAACCTTTGGCAACCAGAAAGAGACTGGAGTTCTGAAGTGTCTGTTGTGTTCCTGCATCAGACGTGCTGTTGAGGCCTGAATATCACAACAAGGATCTGCTGTCCATAGTCAAGTTGTGAAGAACTCCTAGGATAAGAGGAGTTAGAAGCAAGTCTGAGATGTACAGGGGAAACTAGCATCTGCAAAAAAGACCGGAAAAGGGACTTTTCCTCAAGCATCAAAATGTATGAAAGCCTCAGGAACCCTACTGAGTTCTTTGGATGGAGGGGATGGACGAATTCCCCCTTTGATTAGAGTGTATTTCTTTCGCAGGGCTCTCATCTGAAGCCAGAAACTGATATGCTAGTTGTCTTCCATGTCTCTCAGAGTGTGTGTAAAGGCATTGTGATACAGTTTCTCTTTCAACTTTTTTGGCTCTTTTACTTATTTAGGGATTTTTCCTTTGCCTCTTGGTTGTGGGTTTAATAAATTCTTTTTTTTTTTTAAGCAAAGTTGCTTCATTGCCTGTTGAACTCTCGATGAGAGTTGGTTGGTGTGCTTGAATTGCAAGTACCAACCCAAAACCTATCTAGACCTTTGTTTGAACCCAGGACACCTGTGTAGAGGAACTCCTCATACGGATATGACCTCGTGCCTTTCTGTTTCAGGAGCACTAAAGATTTCCAGGGGCCTCTCCTTCGGGTAAGTGGTTTAATTTAAATTCTGCTTCTCATTCCTGTCCTCATACACAGCTTTGGCTCTGCCCCAGTGCTGTGCAAAGAAAGGGTGCAATCTGAGATTCATCTTGCATTCACCCTACCTCCTTTTGTTCCTGGAGTGTCACATGCCTCTTCCTCCAGCAGCTGGTGGGCTCATCTGGTACAATGTACAAACTGACTCTCTTTTGTTTTTCTCTTGCTACCCCTAATAACTTTGCCAGCCTTTTCCACACTCTGGCCACGGATGTTATAGAAATGCCTATCAGCACATAAATTAAGCAAACACTTGGGGTGTCCTAAAGAGCTTTGCAAAGTAATGTCCGAAATACCAGCAGGGTTGTGTCTGATTTAGGCGCAGATTATCAACAATAGAGCTTATGCACAGCTCTGGATGAGGAACAGGAACCTGAGCAGGTTGCTGGCCATCTGAATTTTACTTGCTGAGTTATTTCCCCAGATAGAGTCTTCAGTCACAGCCTGGCAGCTGCCTCAAGCACTGCCAGAAAAGTCGCACCACTTTATTAGCATAACTAATGCCACAGAAGATGATCTGCAGATATGGAAATCATTCAGCTTCATATGAAATTTCAACATGCCATCATTTAGGCTGTCCAGCCAGCATCGCTTATGAGAACAGCTACCTGCAGAGCCTGTCCTCTCATGGCTGGAAAGGGCAGGAAAACTGAACTCTCATATTATTTGTTCCCTCCTTCTGTCTACAGTTTGCCACATCTAAAGTTGAAGGGATACAGGAAAATAGTATTTGTGGCACTGTTTTCAGGGGTGAAAAATGCAGAGCTTGCCTAAAATAGAATAGGAAAATGCCTCGTAAACTGTGTCAGAGTCAGGAGAAAGTATTTTAGAGAGAGAACTCTGGTTAAAGTATCCCACTTGATCTGAGAGAAGAGGAAAAGGGATTGTTACTTTAAGAATAAAAGGAAGAAGAACTTAAATCCAATCCCTGATGATTCCATGATTCTATAATTCCATAATTCTATGATTCTATAATGTTCTCTTCATATGACATTTCAAAGCTTATTGATTTTTCAGTGTAAATTACATTGTGACAGAACATTATCCCTTCCATTCCTCTTCCAGCCAGTGGACCACCCAACTTCCCATGTCTGTCAGCAACAGCCGCCAAAACCAGCTGCTTCCAGAAAAAGTTTAAAACTCTGTGAATGTTCCTAATTGTGACAGATTGGGGTGTACCTGACCCTAGGTTCTGATCAGTTTATGCCCTGAAGCATGAGAATACACAGCTCTTGTCGTTTTTATCCCAGCTAGCAAGACTGCAGATGTTCTTTGTCATTTAAAAATGTGCTGAGCTTCTCTCATTCAGTCTGGTTGTCCTTTATGCTGATGTCTTAGGCAGGTCATATCTGCATTTCTGAAGGGACATTGAATACAGGGAGACAAGAGAGCAGAAAAATGGAAAAATGGACAAATCAATGGATGGATTCTGGATTTACAATAAGCCACATCTCCAATTCTCTCTTTCTAATATGCCGGTTCATTTTTTTCCGATAGCAAGACAGTGCTGAAAAAGGCAAGAATATAAACAGAAAAACAATACACACACTGATGAGATCATCTAGAGTTTAGGTTTAAGTGATAGCCCTTATTTTAAGGCAACTGTTTGATATTAGAGGTGCCTGGGGTTCATGTTTCTCAAAACAGCATATGGGTCCATATGGCTAGTTACATGTCCTTGGGCTACTCAGAGTGTTGCTCTGTCATTCTTGGTGTATAGACTGTTTATAAGTGCTTGTGTATGTACCTCTACAAGCACTCCAAGAGAGCCGAAGGAGCCGTCTGTATGCGTGAGTGTGGTGAAGCTAACTGCTGAACTATAGCATGGGGTCGGAAGGTCTTGCTAAGGGGACATATTTAGAGGGAAGGAAAGACCTGTGAGAGTTGTAAACATGCCATTTGGAAGTTTGTTCTAAAGCAAGCTTAGGAATAAAGTAATATTCATGTTTTTTTTTAGGCTGAACCTCCTGGTACCAGCTATTATTATAAGAGATAATGTTAAATGGATGGAAATTTGGGTCTCCTGCAGCAATTTCTGTTCTCTGTATTGCAGAGTCTTTTCAGCAGCTACAGTGACACTTTTTCCCATTTCCTTTCTGCAGCTACTATTTATAATAATGTGCTTGCATACTCCGTAAGACCATCAGTGAGTGCTAGCACAGACCATTCCCATTCATTCTCATTAAAATTGTTGCTACTGTTAAAAGATCAGCCCATTTGCAAACTGCTGCATTGAGTCCTTGCTTCTGGCTTCCAAGATGGGATTTGGGGTGTTCTGGAAGCCACTGATTTTCCTGATGGAAGGGTTTTAAGCAGGACATGGATGCATATAAAGTAAAAGCTATGAAGTGATGCCATACATTTCTTTTCCCATTCAGGATTAAGTATCATACAGGAAAATTTATTTCCACCCCCCAGTCTTGTAGGTATTTTACAATGATTATCATTTTACATCACCTGGGACACTTCTCTTAATCTCTTCTCTTAAAGTGACGCTTTTCTTCGTGGTAGCTTCAAGTCAAGATTTTAAAACCTCTCCATTCCTGACTTTAACAACTCCCAAATATTAAACTACTTCAAATAAAGTTACTGAGAGATGCTCCATAACTTCAAAGCAAAATCCAGTTCAGAAATATTAACCTTTTCCTGAAATGTTATTTTTATTTACTTATTACAACCAAAAGATCTCAGATAAGCCAGCCTAATCCAAGCTTATGAAATATTGAAACCACAAAGGAGAAAATATTATAATAGCAACCAATTCCAAGAAATAATTAATACCACCAGAAGTGTCAGCCTAGCTAGAAGGAACAAGAGAAAGTGGATATTTAAATAAACATTAGAAATACAGAAAGTAGGGGGGAAGGTGCAGCATATGAGGAGAAGGAAGATGGTATTGTATCTGGAATATTATTATTCTCTGTTACTTTATAATAGATCTCTAACAAAGGGGAAGACAGAAACCTATATGCAACTTGTCTGGTTTCCTCTCTCTCAACTCCAGTCATGGGAGCTGCCACCAGGTGCCTGAGGTGCTGGGGCAGAGCTGATGAAGGATCCTGCACAATGTGTAGACCTCCCCCAAGCTGTAAGAAGGGTGTGGGGGGAATAGGGACACAACAAGGACTTGGTCACGTTCTCTTTTCTTTGCTTCTGGAACAATCTTATCCTCACCAGGGAGGCTGATTTAACTGAAACCTCTTGTTAGCTCCGGTGGGATCCCACTGCTTCTCTGCAGACTGTCAGTCATGAAGTGCTTTGGACACTTATTGGCAGCTAAATCAAGAACTTGTTTCACCCGTATCTCTGCTCAGCTAGAGGAATGCAGAAACTGCCCGAGGGCTGTATTTCAAAAGGTAAATTCAAATGTGATGTGGTCCCATTATGGGTTAGGAGAGCAACATGAAACTGGTGAGAGTTGAAAGCCACATGGTAGGGGTGAGGAGATATGGATTCAGTGTCATGAGAGAAGCCAAAAAGGCTTGGTCATCGCACCATTTCACAGGACATATGCAAAGGCAAGTGCAGAACATTAGGTGACATATTATATTTCTGGTTCTGCTGTTCATGCAGTATTGTGATTTGTTCAAGGCAGTTAAAACTCAGTGTCTTACACAGGCTATCTGGAAATTGAGAAACAAAAAATAATAGTGGCAAACCTATGCCAATGAAACACCCTTCATAAGACCAAAGATCATTTATTGTTGTTATGATTATAATATTAAATTGAAACATTCCATGGAAGATAGGTACATAATTGATAGCAATGACCTTCACAGCAAACTACATACACGTTTCAAGCTAAGCAACTGGTCTATAGTTATTGATGACATGTTATTGAATTATTTATCACAGCTCCAATGAAGGAAATTATATTTGCTGTTGAAAACTACAGTAATACATTAACAATGGAGATTCTTAGCAGAGAAGTTCTAGGTTTGATTCGATGAGAGGGTGTTTTAGCAATATGTGTTGTATATAATTTGAGAGGTGGGGGGAGGCTACCAATTAGGCAAATTATTAAGCCTAGTAATTTAAAAAGAGAAAGAGAGGGATAGAGGAGGAAATAGGTGCATTAACAAACCCTTACAACAGATGGCAAAGTGTCCTCAGATACTCTAGTGGTAAAAAAAAAAAAGTATATATAAAATATCTAAACTTTCAAAGAGTATTTTATATGATGGTATCACCTAGAATACACTCACTCTGAGGACTCAGAATGCTATCTAGGAGACATTCAACTAAATTATTTAACACAGGATGACAGGAAAGAATTAAGAAAAGAAATTTTCCTATGTAAAAGTTAAAGCAACGATCCACTCAGTATCCACTGTTAAAGCTCAGGGTCCAGATGGTTGCCCAATAGAATTTTTAGCAAACATTTGGAGAGATAATAAGGCCTGTAACAGTAGATAATTACTTACTTCTATATGGCTCAGTGCCCCCCTCATCTACATTTGTTTCTGTAGCAGGTTTTTTGCCAAAAAATAAAGAAAAAAACTGAAAAGGAAAAAGGAAACAGACCCTCAGGGTTTTTTTTTTCTGTTGTCATTCTCCCTCCTCCTTCCCCCTAATTTGTAATATTGTCTGTGCTTTCTCAATGCAGATGTCACAAACCAAGTGTCTGCCATCTTTCTGTCCAGGGGCCATCTTGACAACTTTTGAAAAGGTGAGCCTGCACGGAATACAGTAAGACTGGGTACTTTTGTTTGGTTAGAAATGAACTCAAATTAAACACAGAACCTAAGTTTAGAATTTTTTTACTTTTTCCTTAACTCATTCAGACCCTGAGAAGAGAAACCGGTGGTCTAATTCCCTGCAGCAAAACAATAAGGATACTACTGTGGTTTAGACACAATGTTTTATGTTATAGTCACACTTTAGTAGAAATTGAAAGGGAAGGGCTAGACCAAAGTGTTCAGAAATTATCTTTGCTCCTTCCAGCAGTTAATGGGGGAAAAAAATATCTGAAGACAGTTGTTCTAAACCCTTTGGTGTGAAACTCTCAGCAGGGTTACCAAAGTCACTCTATGTTTGCAACTACAATCTCTTAGTCTGTAAAAGCACTAATGTGAAATATATGTGCTATGAACCAAAAACAGTGTTACCATCAGCAAACTGAAGTGTGAAAGAGACATTATTATACTAAGTTAATGGAGCTGTGACAGTGTCCCAGATCTTACTGTTTATTTTGATACTTTTTTCCTTTCAAAACTAAATGTGCATATATAAAGTGTGAAAGCACTGATGTCTTTGAGAGGGTCATCAGAAAGAAAGCAAATCTTGGGATGCTACTGCCTTCCCCTTCCCCTTCCCCCCTCCCCCAGTTGACTACTGCTCATCTGAAGAGCCAATAGGTAACCAAATATAGTTTTAATATATTTTAGGTAACACACTTCAGGTGGGTGAACAGCTTGGAGATCTGCTTTCCTTGTGCTTAGATAGAACTGAGCCCCAGGCTCAGATTCTCAGCTGGTGTAAACTGGCACTGTTTCAATTAAACCAATGGTGCGGCACCAATTTGCAGCAGCTGATGGCCTGACCCCTTCATTCTCTCACCCACTCAGCTGCTAAGGAGCGAGAGGGCCATTAGTCCAGTTGTTAGTGAATCATCTGGACAAGACATTTGGAAGAGGATATTGCATAAATAGATAAAATGAAAACTAGCAAAATTGGGTGGGGGAAGGCGTTTGAGCCAGAAAAGGAATACAAGAGATCACTCAAAGGAAAACTGAAGAAAATAAAGAGTTCTAATTTACCAATGTGTTTATAACCTTATTAAATAGAAAAAAAGCAGCAACATTATGAAGATTGAAATGCTGGCAAATTTGCAATGGATATAGAATACTTTAATACTGTTTCAGCTATAATGAGGATAAATTCAGTAGTTAAAAATGTTTCTAGATATTTTAATTTAAAACACAAGTCCAACCCACACATCATTTTTCCCTTGTCTTTGCTCTGGGATGGATCTGAAGTGAGGACTTCTGCCTGAAACTTCCTCCTACCTTCTGTTCCACAAGGCCAGGCTCTGAGTGCCAGCATCCTGCTCATTGACATCTAACCCAGCTAACGTTAGTGATATTTGTGATAGGGAGTTCTCCCTAGGCCCACAGCACCTACACTGTAAATCTGATTCACTCATTCTTTAGATAATCTCAACAATATGGATTTTAACAATATGAACCTCTCACCTTTCCTCTCACCACCTTCTATCTCTCTTTCTGTAGCACCTTTTTTATTCGGGTGAGAATGCAGCAGACAATGTTTTTCTTGAATCATAGAATCATGGAATGGCTTAGGTTGGAAAGGACCTTAGAGATCCTGGGCTTGTCTTCCTTTTGTTTCATCTCTTTGCCCTTTCCCTATTGCCTGTAACACCAAGTGCAAGGGTAGGCATAGCTCAGGACCATTTCTGGACATAATTTCTTGCTTACTCTTAAGAGGTTAATTTAGACCTCTATTCAACATAAGTTGTTTAGACTGCACCACCACTTTGTGAAATTTTCAATTGTTTCATGCTCTCCACTGTACTTTCACCCATATAGGGCTTCATAGACCTTTTTTATAAGCAAGATCCATAACATATTTGCAGTGTCGTCCATGTTCCTCCTTAAACCTCTTACTTACCATAACAACTTTTTAAAAATTGTGTATATACATTATCAATAGCAATCAGGTCACCCTCCTCTTTGAGATTCCCTTCAAGGAGGTTGTAGTGAGGTGAGATTAGTCTCTTCTCCCAAGTAATAAGTGACGAGATGAAAGCGCGAGAGGAAACAGCATCTAGTTGGGTCATGGCAAGTTAAGGTTGGATATAAAGCTGTTTCTTCTCCCTGGAAGGTTTGACAATCCCTGGAACAGGGTGACTGGGATAGTGCTGCAGTCTCCATCCCTGAAGGTATTTAAAAGACATGGAGATGTAGTGTTAGGGAAACACGGTATAGGGTAACCTGGCAGTGCTGGGTTAGCGGACTTGATGATGTTAAAGGTCTCTTCCAACAAAAACAAATACAGGAGTCTATAATGAGTAGTGTTTTGTTATTCTCTTCACTCTTAAGGGTATCTTGCCCAGTATTTTAATTCCATGTCTGTAGAGTAACTGCCACAATAATATGCTTCTGCAATTAAGGTGTCCAAGTCTGTCAGTAAAAGAATAATGAGGACTGTTGAGGTTGTTCAGTCCAATCTTTCCATCAGTATCAGAATAAACTTGATATAACTCGATATAATATTCACAGACATGAACACACTGATCACTGAAATCATGAAGATTTGAGGGATTGGAAGGAAAGGCAAACAAACATGAAGTGCTGACTGAGATGTTGCATGACTAAAGTTATTGCCTGGATACCTTTGATTAGTGAGTAAACGGGGGGAAGCAGTGATCTTCCTTAGAGTTTCAGTCCTGCAACTGGATAATCAGGGCAGATCCACCTGGAGGATATAGCTATAAATATTCAATTCATTCACCTTTTTCTTGTATTTGCTGAATATCAGAGCATCGTGAAACACAACACAGGAAGCATTATTTCTGCCCTGGAAATTTTTGTCGTAATAAGGGATGTGAAGAATTAGATTTGTTAGCTAAATTCTGCATCTAGATTAACCCAAATTTAACTTGTGCATAAAGACAGACAGGAGTCTTTTCCCTCTTTAAGAATTTCCCTAACTTGGACTTACAGTTAAACCATGAGTGATGCAGAAAAGTGCTGAGATTATTCTTATCTGACTGTCTGCTGAGTGAAACCCCAGCACAGTGCTAGATAGAACTCTGACATGGGAATTAAAATATTAGGCAAAGCTTTAAGCACTTAGTTTCAGAAAATTTCTAGCAGTTTTGTTGCAAGAATTCAAGACATCAACCCTTGTGATTTGACCACTTTGGGAAATATTCTTTCTGACGTACAGGTAACATCACTGTGGACTCCATTTTAGTTTCAAACAGGCTTTACACTGATGTTCATACTGCTTCCTAATTTCTGGGCCAAAGAGTCAGTCATTCAGCACTATCATGTATTAGAAGTGACTGTTAGTGGGTCTTCCTTCAGAGCAGAGATCATTTATCCCATTTCGTAGCACAGACTTTCAGAAAGCAGGGTAGATTCACAGTAGAATGCACAGGCTCAGCTAGGCATGCAGGTCTGTTTTCTTTTCACAAAAAGAAGCTGGACTCTGGATCTAGGTATTCATTTTGAGCACAATATTTGTCCCACACTCTACTTCTGAAATCACAGAACTGGGAACTTCTTTATATTTATGGTTGCAGGAGAGCAATAAAGGAAAGATCTCCCAATGTGGGCACAGCTGTCCTGTGACCAAGAACTCCAAGAAGATACTTTTGGTCCCAACTAGTTTATCAGACACATAAACCAAAACTAATGAGATAACTCATTATTTTCTTTTAAAATGAGCACTTGTTCGCTCAAAAAAAGAACCTTCAGAGGTGCCAGCCTGGTGTCAGTAAGTGTCCTTGTGAACTGAAGGAGCGTTTGCTGTTACCTCCAAAGTCACTGCCTGGTTGTGCTCCTAGCTACATCAGAATTACCTCCTGAGCAAGCTGCAGCCCATGTCAGCTGTAACACTATGCAGGGGTTATATATACATATGTCCATCTGTATATGTTAAACTTATTATTATTTCTACATTACCATACTGAACAGTTATTCTTTGGGTGGGTTATTTTCCCCCTTCCTCTGCCTTAACTGCAGAGATTTTTTAGCATATATGACACACAATTTGACAAAAGTCAAAGCAGGACAGCATTGTTGAGGTAAAGTGATAGCAGAATGTGCTGAGCCTAAGGCTACAGCCAGAAAGCAGCTGTCAGTGGACGAGTAATAGATACTGTTGGAAGACAGAAAGCCCACACAGTTACAAGAAGTGGCACATTTCTCGCAGATAGTAACAAATAAAAATGGCCAGGAACTGTGAAGCTCAGTTCCCTAACCCCCCGGCTTTTAATTCACAGATTTCATCCAGTTCTTTTCCAAACCCTAATTGCTTCTTATTAGTAAAATTGAATTTATAACTGTCTAAGCAACATTTCTTTAGGCTACTAACTACACCTTTAGGTTTCTCCATAAAAATGAGAGGCAGGTTTGGATGGCATCTTCATATTCAAGGTCAAGTTTTGTGCCAACACTGAACTTTTTGAAGTGAGAAAGAGTTCTCACTCTTAACTTTGTCATTAGTTTTCTTAATATCCCTCGTTCATGGCTTTTAGCTGAGAGTTGAATTAAATAACCTACATAGCAACAGAGCAGTGAATTCTCATTATATTTCTATATCAAGCTGATAAAAGGACAGCAAGCCTGTTACGTAGGTCAATAAATATCTTCCTGACCTCACCTGGAGATAAGCTTATGCCCTGAAGTATGGCTACTGTCTTGTCATTTCACAAAAGATGGGAGAAGATGTTTTTGGTGCTAAAATGTGTACTCTGGAGATAGATGCAACATGGCAGAGTGGCCCAGTCACTGTACCTTGATACTGTGTAGAAACAGCACCAGGGCCTGCCTCACTTCTCTGTACCTGCAAACATCATGTCAGAAACTGGGCGGATGGGAAGAAACTTCATCCCTATTCTGTGTGGTTTTAGTTGTATAGCTTAAATATTTTTCCAGGAGCTTGGAATATTCACCCACAGTCTACCTGATGGAGAACCACATGATTTTGCTTAAAATATACAACAAGACAAGGTGAAACAACCTTCCCATAAGCCAGACCTATGTACTCGTTACAGACATGTGTGCTCATTAGTATTTCCTTTCTGCCGGATAATCTGTATTGAGTAGTCTTTCAGCCTGTTTAGAAGGAATGAAAAGTGTCTTCAAATGACTATGCCATCTGAAGGCCAGTGCTAAGTGGAGATCATAGTGTTTACACTACTGCACAATGTTCAGCATAACCCTCACTGTGAAGAAGTTTCTTCTCATATTTTTATGAAACCTTTTCTGTTCCAGCTTGCACCATTGCCCCTTGTCCTAGACCTTGAGAAGAGCCTGGCTCAATCCCACTGGCACCCACCCCTCACAGATTTATAGACATTAATAAGGTCACCCCTCAGCCTCCTTTTCTCCAAGCTCAAAAGGCCCAGCTTCCTCAGCATTTCCTCAGAATGGAGGTGTTCTACTTCCCTCATCATCTTATGTGCTCATTTTTCTTTGTTGTAGATGATGTTGTTTGACTGCCTGAGTTTCAACATGATGAGGTCCATGCCTTTGCTTCTCACTTATGAAAGCACGTAGAAGACCACTTCCCTGTATATTGTATCTAATGAGGTGAACATGAAAAATAAGCCTAGAACTGTGAAAGGGCTCTCTATTAAAGTAATTTTTATAAAATTCCTAGTAAAGAGAAAAATGAGAACAGTTGCCTTGATCAGCAGATGCAAAGTGGTAGCTTTCTTGTGACAATTGGAAAGCATCTCATTTTTCCAGGTCCCATGAACTAGTGTGGAATGTCACATAAAGTCAACAGAAAAGTTGCGTGGATATTGCAGAGGGAAAAATGGGCATGTTTTGCCTCATTGAACAAAGGTGACCACCCAGATGATACCAGCAAGGAAGGACAGTTTCCCTTGCACGTGCAGCTCAGAAGGCACGTACGCAGAAATATTTAGTATTTGCAATCACTGTGAATGGAAATAAACGATACCTCTCATTTTTCTCTCCCTTCTGCCCCTTGTCATCTAGAAACACTCATAACTGCCATATGCTATGGCTGAATGACCTGGCTTCATTCACAACTAAATCAGTACTAAAACAGTCAGGATGATAGATAGCAGCTTATCAATAATTGAAAAGAAAGGCTTAGAGATGTCCCATTATCTGAATAATTAATACTGCACATGGGCTTTGTAATTCCTTAATAAAACTGACTGATTGATTTGGTTAATTAATTCCTTCTTTGACAGGCTTATTGCTTTCTTTGGAGACAGAACTGGGCACAAAAAAAAAAAAAAAAAAGAGAAAAGGAAAAAAAAATCTGTACAAAGAAGACTCAAAATTAAGAAGGAAAAGATTTTAAATCTTTCATAATCTTTAGCCCTCCACTGGACAATATAAAGATGTTCAACAGTTAATTCTGCCTCACTTCCCAGACTCTTCTGTACCTCCTCCATCTCCTGTCAATTCCAAATATGGCTTCACAAATGGAAATAGTGACGTTAGAAAAAACAACACCCAACAATGTTTTTTTTCTGACCTCTTTTGCATTTCACCTCAGTTCATGTCCTACTGAAACTGACCAACCATAAAGCGTCACACAACCACACTGGTAGTAAACTTGTCTGAGCCTTAAACACTTTTGAATAAATTGATCTGAATGGAATGTTTAAAGCCCACTTCAGTTTAACAGCAATAATTACTTTGGAAGTTGGTTGCTGCCACCACTGTGTTGCTCTGTCATGAATGAGATGCTTCCTCGGGTTGGAGAGTTTACCTTAGGGAAAAAACTTAGCTGGTTGTCTGTACTTTTTTATTTTGTTGTGTTAAACTTACTTAAACTGCTGTTATCTGCTATCTCCAAGTACTAGTGGCTCTATCCTTACAGCATCTCACTATCTGGTGCTAGACACTGTGTAAGAACAAAGTGTGTTTATGAATGTCGAGGAATTGACTGAGAAGGGTGGTCCCTGTACCCTGGCCTTAAGCGTCATATAATCAATCCCTACATGGCAAACACTCTCATAAAATGGTTTGTACTCACATGTCAGAACTTGCTGTGTGTTTGTCCTCCTGCAAAAATGGATTTATCCCTGAAATGTGGAGACGCATTGCTCTAAAATTCCATTGCAAGGGATTTGCTTGAACTAAGGATTAACCAGTTTCTATTTTTAGCTGTTCCCCTTTAACCTACACAATGCAAACCCAGAAATTTGTCAACAGCTGCTGCTAAAATTATATTATGCATTAAAGTAATATCTTGCATGGAAAGTCTATTAATTTAGAGCTGCCTTAGAAAGAACACTCCTATATCTTCTTAGAATCACATAATGTACTGTGTTGGAAGGGACCTTCAAAGGTCTTCCAGTTCAATCCCCCCTACAACAAGCAAGGAGTATCTCCAGGGATGGGGACTCCACTACCTCTCTAGGCAACCTGTTCAAGTGATCTACTTCCCTCATATGAAACAAGCCTAAATCTACCCTTTTCCAACGTAAAACAGTTACTAGTCATCCTACTGTTAAATGCTGTTCCCTTTTCTATATAAGAATAATGACAAAATGGTAACTTAATCTTCTGAAAAGCAGTGAAGTGATCAAGTCTGGGCTGTGCAGAATGCCACAGTGCTTTGCAGTGTGAAGGTGCCTTGCAGATTCCTGTGTAGACATTGTTGATGGTCTAATTTCTGTTATTAGCTACCTCAGAAATCCTTACAATATATTGAAACGTGCAGTGTGAACAATACTGTAGTTTTTAACTCCAGAGAACAGATCATTGTCATGCTTTTGACAAGCAAGGGATAAGCAATGTGTGGACAAGATGACTCAGATCAATATTCATTGCTGAGCAAAAGGATAATGATCTGACTAACAAAATTTCCCACATGACAAGTAAGTGCAAGATTTCTGATATTTAAAAGTGGGTGGGGTAGGATTTTTGGTTTGGTTTGGTTTTCATACAGAATGTGTTAAAACTTTTTTCGTAGAGCTTGATCTGTTTGAGACGAAGAAAACAGAAGAAAATACTAAAGCAGAGAAGTTTGATCAGATTTGTTGATACAAGTTAACACAAACTTTCATTGTAATTGTTCTAAGCTTTGCTGATTCAAGTAACAATGAACTATTGTTTTTTCTCAATCAAGGCACAAATTGAGAGTGAAGATAAATCATAGAATCATAGAATCCTTAGGGACTGAAAGGGATCTGGAAAGATCACCTTGCCACAGCATGATCGCCTAGACCAAGTTGCACAGGTACACATCCAGGCCGCTCTTGAACGTCTCCAGAGAAGGAGACTCCACAACTATCTGTAGTGTTGGTAGTATCCCTCCACAACAAGTCCATAAAACAATTATAAAAGGTTGGGTTTTTTTGAGGAGCAAGACTGTACAACCCAGTGTGTACATTCAATCAGGTATTCAAATTTGTGCGTGTGCAGAGTATCTGAATCTCAAATGACACATTAAATTGGGTGCACAATTGAGGAAAATAATTAGCATAAGAAATGTCTTTCTTGAGACTCATGATGAGGTTTCCAGGATCATCGTAGCAGAGATTTTGACACAACCAAGACAATTCGTTTTCAGCAGTTTCTCAGCTACATAGCCCATTATACCTCTACTCAGCATTTCAAACCAGTAAACCACACAGACTTACAATTTCAGCATCTTTTGAGGCCAATGTCTGACATCAGCATTACTTACTGCCTGACATGATCAAGTCAGTTATTTCCCTCTGCCTCATTCGTTCAGGATGGCAGCATCCCTAGAAAAAAAGGATGGACTTTTTAAGCTAGACATTTCTCATGCAGAAGGCGGAGTCTGGAAATTTAACACTCCGTTTAAATAAGATTGCTTCTTTATCCTGTTAAACATGGTGTGACGGGAGAATTGGAGCATTATCTAAGTTGCATGGCTTGAAAACAGCTACAGTGTCTTTTATTTATAGTAAATTATTTGCACGTATTTATCTTCCCCCATGGAAACAGGGATGTGATTGTAAGAGGTCCAGGCAATAGTGAGATATTCTGCTTACATTTCTCCTCCTCCTGCCCCGTGTTAATCCTATGTGGAAAGGGAAGAACTTTGTCTTTCTAGACCAGATATTGAAGTCTAGCCCTAACGCAATGCAAAATCCTAGATAACTAATTACAAATAGTTTCCACTTAGTTTTCAAAGCAAGCTTTCTAATTGAGAAGTAACATTTAATACTCAACAAAAGTTTCGAAGTAGTGTAAGACAATAAACCACTTCTGAAATACCGAACTACATTAGACAGAAATTACTCATACTGCATTCCCATCACTGTGTTCCTCCATAAAGCTTTCTATACCTGTGTTAAATATTTTCTTCATGGTTTTTACTCTGAGATACTTTCTCAGAAGGCCCTCTCATGAAGTCCTTCCAGATATCTCTCAAAAACTCTGTAGATGTTTGCTGTGTCTCTCAGCAGAGTTGTGACAATGGACTGTACAAGTTCCCTTTCTCTATCTGGGGATATTTTGGCTCATGTAACTTGTTTATAGAGGAATATAGACAACTGGGCTCTCTGTCATGGAAGTCTCTTCGTATGAATTAAGCTTGAAATAACATTGCTGCTACCCAAAATAAAGTTCATGCTGGAATCCCATGTACAAAGCAGATAGACACTTATGAAATAATTTTCCATGTCCACACTTAAAGTCTCCCAAAAGACTGGCTGTTTTGGGTCAGGCAGATGGATCAAGACAAATGACAGTGCAAAAACTATGCCCTTATCCTCAGGGCTTCCTATTCCTCGCACTTCAACTGAGCTGCATCATCCTGCACTCTCCTTTCTCCTTATTGCCTGTAACTTTGGGTCAATTCTGCAGCATAGCTCCTGACCATTTGATGCTGTTGTTGGAACGGACTGTGACACCTCATGGTGCTGTGTGCTTTGTCTACAAGACAGAACCTCTGCATAAGCTTGGAAAAGACTTGGCAGTGATTGTTCAGGAAGAGTCTGCCTCAAAGACACAGCCCTCAGCACATTATTTTGGGAGAAACTAATCTTCTGTGTAGTCCATTGGTAGGATTTTGTTTTCACTGAGCTGAATGTGAAGCTGAATACCTGCCAGTGGCATCACATTCATTAAGGAGAAAATAAAAAAAGTACTCTAATTTTTAATTTACTGATTAGGATGTTTATATTTTGCCTTTAAGGCATCTTGTAACAGCAGACAATCATATTTTGGTGTTCACGAACCTCTGCAGTACAGAGCAAAGATAAAGTGTTTACAAATTTTGACTTAATGAGAAAGAACAACACTACATTAAGTTGCACTTTGATTGTATTGAAATGAAATCTCAATTTCAAATAAAATATTAACTTGAAGTTTTAGCATAGGAATATATATGCATTCATATTTATACTTTTGAATTAAGAGACTTTCCAGCATGGTGTGTGTATATACATCTATGCATATATACTTACCTATATTTGCATGAGCTGCATGAATACATGTGAATATGTATTTTCATACCCATTTCCTTCTCATCTTCTTCTTCCCCAAAGTATTTAATATCATATTTGAAAGAAATTAAATTTGTACAATGAATGTTAGTCTTCTAAAAGAGCTTATCATGCTAAAAGCTGAAGTTTCTTGAGAATGTAGCCTTTATACTTGCAAAATATGATTAATATTATTTTTCTAAAGGTGGGAAGACATATATAAAAAAGAAGGAACCATCATGTTTCTTCACTCCACCTTTACACAGCTTATGTGTGAGATTAGAAATGGTTGTTTCTTTCTTTTGCAGAAATTGAATTTTAAAAAAAAAAGTTTCCTAGATTTCCCATGTAGCAATATCTCCATCCTTTTTAGTAGAGGGAAATAATCCTTGAGAACTTATAAATAATGTAAATGCATAGATTGTGGTTTTCATTTTTATTTTTTGTTTCGAGAATTGCTTCCTGGGGGAAATAATAATGAAGTTCAGTGATGCTAGAGATTTTATGGGTAACATGTATGAAATGAATGTTTGCTTAATTGTTTCTGGCATATAAATGTGAGCTGAAAAATGCAAGATTATAACAGCCATAGAGAAACTGTTCCTAAGGAAATTAGATTGAGATCCTTGAGCTTTAGGTGTGGGATAAGTCTTTGATTTCAGTGCAGCAACATGTCACGTTGGTTAATAAGGTAAAATTACCTGCATGTAACAGAAATGAGTGGTGCATAGGGTTACAAAAGGACTGAAAGACTTTAGCTTGAAAGACTGAGAAATGTGAAGTCTTCGTAAGTCTACTATGAAGTTGAAGCAAATGGAAACCTAAGGAAGAAAAAGCAGCCCAACAGAATGACATGCAAGCATTCAAAAGAGACAATCTGATTCATACCTAGAAAGATTACCTATGGATTGATCTATACATTTGAGATTTTACTTAGTTATTGAGGAGATGGTATACTCAAAACTTGTGATGTGGAAAATGGCCAAGTGTAGCATTTATGGAAATTTGATTTAATGACTAAAGCAGGTGGTGCATATTGATGAGAGTCTGAATATGTGCTTGGTGCATAGCTAATACCCCTTTGCATCAATAATACTTAATAGACAAATATCAGAAGACAAACATGAAAGTAATTCACAGTGATATCTGTATATTAACAGCACTGAGACAGTAGTGACTCTAGTTTAAAGTTTCCAGAGCTAAGACATCAGAATCATCCTGCCAAGTAGTCACATATGCAATCTTCTATACTCATTTGAGCTTGAACTCTTTGTTTGTTTGTTTTGACCATTGCCAGGAAGAGCACTGATCCACATCACATTTCAAAGTGGAACCACACTAAACATTCAAGTGAAATTTTGTTAAGCCATCAATTGCTCTCCAGCAACACTTAAGAATTACTGAACTGGTGTTTATTGAAATGCAAACCACTGATCCTAAGTCTCACAGCCTTCATAACCATCATTTAAAAATTAATTGCACAGACCAAATCATCTCACTACTTGAGTATCTGTCAGTTGAGTGTTCTTCAACATCTAGTGTTGATAAATAGTTCTGGTCCCATCCTATGACATATTCCTTACCAAATGCAAACTGTAAAGAGGAATTAAGTGGTTTCAGAAGAGTAAGTTCCTAATCTTATGGCATGAGTTCACTCACAAAAGAAGTTGTTGAGCAACAGAAAACCAATGGGTTGCATTGCCTATGTCTTTCTCAATTCAGAACTACTCTGTTTTACAGGGCTATTGTGTAGTAATTTTATTGTGTATTAATACACCTCATTTGGTTATGGGTTAGCCTAGTGTTTTACTGTGAAAGAAACTAGGGTTTGAACAGCTCAAATAAATTCCTTATTCTTCATGTTACTGCAGAGAGTGGAAAACAACCATGACAAAATCAGTCACGGCTAACGCTCCGCTGCTTTTCCTATGTAGTCTTCTTTTATGAACACTTTCCTGCAAACTGAGACTGTGATTAAATCCTTAGTTTAGGTTTTAGCTGATTGGAAAGTTGCACAAGAGATGTGAGACAACCCACAGGTCTTTGGCCTTCTTTGGTCTGTCTGAGAAGGCAAAGTCATATTTATGTAAGCTAGATTTTAACCTGGTTTATCTATATTTTCCTACCTTAGTCTGTGTGCGGGCGGATCATTCTCCTAAATCTCAGTTTTCTGTATTCTTGGAAACCTCTCCTTGTGCCTTTGGGAAATGCTTTTCATCTTAGCTCCTCTAGTTTTATTCCATTTAACGTTCCTCCTCTTGACTGGCAAACATCCTCACAGCAGATGAGTGAAGGAAGTGTCATGTTAAGTTAAACGATGCCACTGCGGCACTAAAACCAACACAGCCCATTATAGAAGAAGCCAAAAGCCCCACAGGGAACCCTGAGTCTAGGAGTCGGTAGTGTCCATATATTGATTGCTTTCTCCTAAGGTATTGAACAAAGAATATATTATATTATGGCTCCAGCAAATCATAGAAAGTCCATTAATGTTCAGGGACTCTGCATGCATTATGCTTTAGGTTTCTTTAAACACCGAACACCTCTGAAAATACAACACTTTTCTTGTTGATTTTCAGACTGTAGTTTTTTGCTCAGGTGTCTGAGTTTGTTTGCAGGGACTAATCATTTGAGAGAGCATATCATCACAGTCTAATTATAATCCAAGTTGGCCAGAATCCTAGTTTATATTAATATTGTATATGATTATATTAATTTTTATATATGGTTCATTCCATATATAAGTTGGTATTTAAAAAATAAACTTAAAATATTATAACCTTTATCCTTAACTGCTGTAAGAGTTTTGCTTATTATTTACATCTACAGTCTCTGTTCACACACTACAATTTCACTACAGTGATTGTATAGGAGGGAACAAAATCCAGTCCCGCCTCAAAGAGTTTACAGAATTAATTTAATGAATAACAATGAGACAGACAAATGCAAGAAAATTACAAGAAAACGTGTAGAAATCTGGAAATTAGTTATAGTCTACAAGTAAAAATTCAGTTTTCAGTAAAAGCTGGAATGAGACATATTAATTTCTTATATTAAAAGCTTAATCAACCTTAGGCTTACATTTTGAAAACGGGCAGGCTTGTTTGTTGTCAGGTAAAGAATCAAGTTTCTTTAATTTATGCAGAATTTCAGCACATGGGAATTAGGCTAACTGATAAAATGAGATCTTTCAAATTGCTAGTAATTAAAAAATTCTAGCCAGTCTTGTTAAAGAAAATCAGATCAGTTAAGATTAAGCTGAATATTTAACTATCTGAAAAGTTAAAACTATTCAAGAGTTTAAGGGAGTTTAAAGTTTGGGATATTTTACAGATGGCTCAATCTCTTGAAATCCTTTCTCACAAATATGTTTAATAATGGTATTTCTTGGTTCATTTTGGGTTTAAAAGATGCATATGTGATATTTTTGTGTCTCATAGATTAAGAATAACAACAGCAACAGCAATGACACTTTAAGCCAGGTTGTTTTATTATAATTCTTTATTTTTTAGTGATCTTATTTAGTCTAGAATAGTTGTTGCTTACTTATCTTTTCCTGCCTGCAGAAGAGCTGCATTTAAACTTTGATCACCTAAATGAAGAATTTTCATTTACTAGTTTAAATGGGAAACAAAGATGTTCCTGCTTCTTCAGGGTAAGAAAACATTGGAAGACCATGATTTAAGTCAGACCACAGCTCATTTGGAGAGTTTGATGTATTTTGTCCAAATATGGAGCTCCCTTACCCCAACCTGCCTGGCCTCATTCTTCACCTTCTACTCTGATCTGCTCCCCTCCCACTCCAGCCACCCTGCACACATCTGCTATGCTGTTCTCTCGTTCTCTTCACTGACTGCAGCTAATCCTTATAATTTAATTTCCAGCGATGCAACATGAACATTCAAGCAGTTGTCTTGCAGTATGAAGGTCTTTACCCAAAAGAAAACAAAACTGTGTGGACTTATGTTCCAGAACAGGCTTTTCTCTAATGTTGTACTGAAGAGTCAGCCACATGTGTCTTGGAGAGCTGCACAAATCCTCTGCAAAACTAGGTCAACATTTATTTATTGGCAGGAGCTAGCTGACTTGATCCCTTGTTTCTTTTATCTTCTCTTTGTGGGGCCTCCTGTAAGGAGGTTTGCTCTTGGTTTCAAGTCAGCAAGGTGTTTTGGTCAGTGATTTTCCTTGCTTTCAAGACAGATACTGTGATGCATCTCAGCCAAGGTACAGAAAAGGATGTGACAAGATTACACTGGCTTTTTGATTTGTCTTTCCTGCTCTGTTGGTTAGTAGAGTACTAATGGACACTGGTGTAAGGAAAGGGATGACAAATCTTAGGACTGCTGGCCAGGCAGAATTGTGTCACACGTACACTCAACTTGTGGCTTGATATAAGACATTTAATCTCTCTGTAGTTAAGTCCCATCTGTAAAATGGATGTCAGGACACTGCTACAGCAGGAACTGTTGTGAAAGGGAAAGGGTGTATAATTAATAGCTGACTAGAGGCTGGATGGCAAAATTCATTGGATGGTGGGTAGGTTCATAATGAATTTTCAGACCTGGGGGACAAACATCACTGGTACTTCATTACTTGAGTCCTGGGATGGAGAAAAGATCCTGTATCATTAAGCAGCCAGGAAGCAAGTCTGTAAATTGGGAAAAAAGAGGGAGGTGGAGAATCATCTTTTTCAGCACACTGAAGGGAATTGGCCACACTGCAGGTAAAGGAGCTCAAGCATTTACTGGCAAGTTAAAACTGCAGTTTAGTCCCTTTAATACTCTTTTTCTGATACTACATATAGTAAGATCTGTTTTACCTGGCTGCTCCTTTTTGTCTTCCCTTTCTGCTCCACATTTTCATTCTAAGTTTCATAAGAGCTCTCATCAGAATGTTCACCTACATGCCCCCATAGATTTTATTCAAAAAGTCTTATCTGTGTGATCCTAAACTAAAATTTCTTCCTTCCTAATTGTCTATGGTTTAATGGGATTTAATAATCACATTATTTACTTTCCCTTTTTCAGCTCTGCTTTCTGTGATACATTAAAATATTTGGACCTCAGACTTACAGACAGTAGATTTTCACCACCCTGAATCAGAAAAGTAAGAGAGCTATACCTTAACATTCCTAAATCTGTCACCTCATGGATTATAAACCTCAAAAAAATGAAATGGCTACCTGTGCTCATTATTTGGTAGCTACCAACTGATTGTAATAAAAACATGGTAATATAATCCTTCTGTATTTTAAAAAAAATATCAAAAATACACAAAGAAATGTATTCACCCACTCCTGTTTAATATGCAAAACTAAGGCAGCTGCTGCAAACACACTGGGCTAATCAAAGCTTTTATTCGAAACAGGCAGTGTGTTAACAGAGGTTATATTTACACTTCACATGGTTGCTCTATCATCTATTTATCTCGTTACCCTCGAGAACATATGTAGGGCACTGTCCTACATCCTAAAAAGCTCAACAGAAGTATCTATTGCAGTAGGTGGATGCAGATGAAGACACACATTGTCAGCGAAATCCGCTTTCTCTGAACACCGTAACCTAGTAGATGCCAGAAAATCCTAAGACAAGAAAAATGAGCATTTCAGGTTAGTAGAACACAGCCTTAAGCTCAGAGAAAACAAATTTTTCAGCCTCCAGTCTTGTATGAATTCAGGTGCATTCCTGAGTTCAGCGCTCACCTTCATAAAGTGTGTGTCTCTCAGAGTGGTACAATCACAAGGGCCTGAGGAAGATACACACCTGGGCAGAGATGTAGGCACAGCACAGGAAATTCTTTGAAATTTTGACAGATATAATCTCTCAGCACTTTTTTCTTGTAGCTTTGTGGATTTTCAGTCTTGGAAACTGGACTGTGATAGTAGGATATAGATTTTCTCCTGTCTGTGGATTTAAACTACTGGCAGATAATGTTCAGTCCAAGGGGTCCAGCTGATGTGGACCTGATCCCTTAGAACCCAACAGAGCTTTTAGTGGAGTTGAAACAACATTGGTCATTTTCTCTAGAAAGCCTAGTGCTCTCATCAGAAAGGCAGCCCAAGTGCACTGTTTCAGGTAGCTCATAATTTCTGTCCCTTTCAAATTCAAATGGGTAACTCAGCTTTGTAATTTTGCTTTTTCTATATCTGAAGATGTAACCACTAAAATAACTTTGCTTTCTCTGAAGTCAGAGAAAAAGAAAGAGAAGATGCAAGCAAGCTCTACTGAACAATTCTCATATCAAATGCTTTTGTATGAATAGCTGGTTCTTGAGATGTGGGAGACCATGTCTTGAGTTTTGACTGTATTGCAAGTTTTCCAACCCTACATTATAACATAAAAAATTGCTCTTGGTTTTCCATCCCTTTTAGCCATGGTGCATTTTCATCTCCAAATCTCAGGTAAATGAGGTTCTGACTAATTCCCTAAGAATACATAAATGCTATATTTGGATTATATTAAATAAAATCCACTGTTCTAATTAACTCACCATCAGCTCAATAGTATGTAATACTGCTTCTGCAATGGCCTTTTTTGTGGGGGTGTAGCAATTAATTATCCACATCATTACTGATTCTAGTTTTGAGGCATCACCTCAAGGAGGATAAAGAAACTTTTTAATGTTATTCCTCTACTGAAATGACAAAATGTAGCATTTCCAGGCAGAAACATGGGTTATCATGTGAAGAAGGAAGGGTATCCTTAAGAAAATAATTCCCATTACTAATCTCAGCCTTCTGCTATCATATTTACCATTTGATATACTGACATAGTCAAAAGTGTTAAGCATCCTTTATCACTCATGCTTTTTTGTTTATTTCGGTCACTTTGGTGACATTGTGGAACCTCAGCAGTTTCTAATACTGTTCCATTATCCTATTGAAAATACTTCCTTATTCCCATCTTCCTTATCTCACTGCAAATATGTGAACGGGAAAGAAAAGAACAACTGCAAACAGTTATAGAATAAGTTAAATCTGCTAAATAAATTATGTAGAAAAATTAAAAGCTGCTAGTATGCAATATAATGCATATTTTATTATTTCCCCCTTACAATGTTGTTAAAAAATACATAACCTCCTGATGTATGTATATTTCCTTGAGGAAGGTGCTCTGTAGCTCTGAGGCAGGATAAGTAGCATGTGATGTGGCAGCTGTAAGGTAACAACATGTTTTCCCATAAAAAGCAGAGTAAATGGGCACATAAATTCCATATAAACTGTCAGCATGTCAGCTATGCTAACACTGGGTAAGCTACTGCCCTGGAGCCTCACTAACTTATACACCATCATTTTTCAAACAATACACTTCAGAAACTTGCTCAGCTCCTGTGGAAGCAACCTTCAGACCACCCTCCTTCTGGCTACTTCACCCACTTTTGTTACAGTGCAAGGTCTGAAAAGGGGTGAAACCCTGTCATTAATTTCTGTAGGTGATGTTTCCCCTGCCATCTGAAAGGAGGAGGTCTGCAGCAGAGCTGGGAGTTTAACCATGATTTCTGATGGATTAACCCAGTCCAGGATTCATCTCATCTAGCTTCAGATATCTACTCAGCAGTCCTCTGCATCTGAGCAAGTCACCTCAGGCTCTGCAGTCACTCGTTGCAGTTAACTGGGGTGCTGAGTACTTTTAGGGAGCAATTCATCTGGTCTACTTTAGCTGTGTACTTTAGCTGACATGCATCACACCTCAAAAGAGCCTAGGGAATTTAGCAGACATCAACACCTACATTATGAATGTCTAACGTAGAAGACATAGATCAACTCCTGAATATCTTTAGTCCTCTAAAATAACAATTCTGTGAATACCTTTTTTTTTAAGCTGACTACTTTGTGTCTCTCTAGTACTTCTTTAGCTGTATGTAAGTTAAGGAACTTCATACACTTTGGCAGCCCCAGCAAACCATAACATCTGCCTCGTCTTTCTTTTTCATAAAATGGCCAAGCAACTTCTGTTTCTCTCTATGGAGAAAACTGTGATCTAGCAAAACTGAAGATAGAAAGAAGTAATTATATCCTTGATCATTTTAAACTTCGTGCAACTTTCAATCACAATTACACTCCAGATACCACATGTGGTGGACAGGTCAGGAATAAAGTGAAAATTTGCTGTGATTGTGTGTTTTGAGGCCCGTTGTCTCTACCACTCATTTCAAAACAACTTCTTAATGTGGGGAAGAACACTGGCAATGTTGATGATTTTGCAGTTTAAATGTTTGTATGTGAGAAGCCTTTCTTAGATAAAAAGGAGCAACATATGGCTAAAGAAAGGAGATGAGAAGAACAGCTCTTTGTGGAAGCTGAAAAAGATCTTTCTTTCTTCTTATTTTTCAAATATATTTTAGGACAGGGAAACGACTGTCCAGGAAACTTGCTCTGTAACAATGAGGAATATTTACTGACCACCCAAGATTGCTCCCTGTGTCCTGGCCTGTGTGACACCGTGGCCATGAAAGACAAACAATGTCAATTTGAGGCAATGAAAATTTTTGTATCAATAAAGGCAATGAAACTCTTCCACACTCACCCTCTCTCTTCAAGGTCAAGTGTTCTCTGTCGACCTCTTGAAACATGCACACAACTAAATTATACAGGCATATCATTGTTATCATAAATACATTATGTACTCCTATTTTCATAGTTAATGTAAGAGGGTCAGAGAAAATTTTTACTTGAATAAGGCGGGTCAGTAACCTGAAAAGGTTGAAGAACACTGCTTTGGATAGATGGACAAGGATAGTCTTTATGACCTGATTTCCATGAACTTTAGCTGAGTTTCAAGTGCTGAGAAGGTATTTTAGTTTATAGCAGAAAACGAGCTAATCTGAAGATCATTGCTATCAACAAGCTATTCAGCTCTGCATGTTTTATTTTCCATGTGAAACAGACATCCAAGGATAATTTCTTTTAAACTTAGAGTCTCCAAGAAAGCACAGTTACCTGCTATTATTAACTAACTAAACAACATAATTAGAAGATATAGTGAAATCACGAAAATTTGATTAATGTCTTAAGTGAGAAGTAACTTTCTGAATATTTTAGCCCAAATGGAGAGCAAAGGAGCTGATCTAAGTTCATTCTTCTTGTTCAGTTTGTACAGTACTTTGCATAACAGTCATCATTTTTGATGGAGGTTTTCAGACAGGCTTGTGATGCAATAAAGCGACGAAGAGGAAGAAAGCACCACATGCCTACAGTTCTATTATATTCAAATACAGTAGTCATTAATTTAGTTTAAATTGCAATTAAATTTAGCATTTAGAAATTAATTTATTTTTATCTAGTTATGCAAAGAGCTGTGTTGTTTGGTTCTATTCATTTAGAGTTCCCTAGATCCCTACCTACACGCGAACACTAAAATACTCAAATTTCCTATTGCCTTGTTTTCCAGTATCAGTAACTATAAACATGGGAAAGAGATTGTAGGTACTGGCTCCAAAACATAGATATCAAGTTACATCTAAAACCTCAGCTTAAAGATGCTCATTATTGCGTTGTGATCAGCAGACCAAAGTTCTGTATGAAAAGGCATGCTAGTTCCATGTCACTTTTCAGTGTATCTTCCTTGAGATCAGATAATGTGATATACAAATACAGTAATACTATTTAAAAAGAGAGAATCACCTTGTGATACAAAAAAGCCGTAGTCATCCTTGATGCTTTTACTAGCCTTGGGTTGAGGTTAGATTTTATCTGGTTATTTCTTTTTTGAGATGGGGAGGTTGACCTCATAACCTTCAAGGATGTCTATTAAATACTAAAGAAACTCTGAAAGTTGGATAGAGTATCAGTAATCTTTATGACTCTTCAAATCCTTAGGTTTTCTGGACTGGATAGCAATTATCACGAGAATGCTGTAATCCATTCAGTCTTAATTTCTCTCTGAGGAAGTGCATACATATATTAGCAATAGCAAAAGAAGGAAGAATGATATGTTTTTATAAAATGAATAGTATATTCTTATAAAATTTGTATTTGTTTCTTTTCCTCAACCTGAGACACAGATTTCATTTTAGGATGTGGCTTAATTTTTATGCTGATCTTTGGATCATTGTTTATATGCTATGTCTATAGCTAAGCCTTCTCAAGCTGTGATCCCATCAGATCTCCTGGGCACTTCCAGCTGTGAACCTATCAGATCTCATAAACTAAATAGATTGGGCCAACTGAAGCTGCGATGTTGTCAGATTTCATCAGGCAAACAGGTTTGGTATGAGTTGGTGCTGGAACAGGAGCATCACAATGGTTTCAAAGGACATAGAAGTTGTGGTAACACAGCGCATGTGCATTGCTGCCTTTACCTGTGCGAAGGCACTGATCTCAGGCTTTCCCAATGCATCACACTGCTGAAAGACAGAGCTTCTTCAAAGAAGACGACAAAGCCGAAACACTTCCCCAGAATTCAGATAAGTAAAGAGACTGGAAAGATCCTTCTTTTTCTGTTGTTTCTGTGCTACCAGCTTTCCAGAAACAAACCAAGGGAGAAGTGTATCAGACAGGAATGGATAAGCACCGTCCAGGTCTTAAACAGCAACCTGCACATTTTATTCACTTTAGAAACTGCACCATCTCCTGTTGTTCTGTCAACACCATTCAATGCAGCTGCATGAGGAAGTAGTTGTTTTCATCTATGGCTCTTGGGTGGTTTACAGTGCAAGTGTGTTAGGAGAAGACTTCTTCAGTATCAACCTTCCTTTCTCCTAACAAAGGAAACTGTACAAACCACTGGTAATATTTTTCCATGACCTTCAGAATTTTCTTGAGGATTCATCCATGTATTCAAGCAGTGTGAGGAAAACAAAATAAGTGAGGTTTATATTATTAGTTTATATTAGGAATCATTGTCTCTCACTTTGTTCTGAAACTAAAGCAAAAAGACGTAGAAGATGGTGAAGAAATAATAGACATCATCTCTGGAAGAAAAGGAAACCTTGTTTTGAAGTATCCATTTTTCAGGTTTTATATCGGTATTTCTTGTGTGTCAGTATTTGTGCCCTTTTTCGTAGGCATTTATAACAAAATAATTTGTCTTATATAATTTTTATCACCAGAAGTCACATTTTCTTATTATACAGTGAACTTCATTAAAGAGATAAGGAAAAAGCAAGGTCTTAAAACTGAACTTGATAAAAAGAAGTGTACAGTTTCGAAGAAAACATTAATTAAAATAAAGTAGAAAGATTACGACAATAATGGTGTCAAGTTTTTTGCTACATGTTTCTTTTATGAATGAAAACAAGTATTTCTAATGAGGAAAACCACTGTTCTTGAGAATATTCTGAACAGTATTAAGACAAGACTATGTGCTGAAATCGCCCAGCTCCATGACAAGAAGTGCCCTAAAAGATGGACTGGCCTCAAACTGCAGAATGAGACATGACAGGTCCTGTTACCTTAATGCAGTAAATAAACAGGATGTCTGAAGATGGAGTAAGGCTTTGTTCAGTGTACTCCCTTCTCCCTTCAGCTGTGAAGAAATGAGGGCCAGAGGTTTGTCTTTTCAGCACTTTTCAGGAATTCTTAACCCTGATCTAAACATCATGACTGACTAATTTAAAAGACAATACAAAACAACTATCCTTCAGAATGAGTAGGATAAGGCTCACCTCACTGCACCACACTGATGTCTAACAATGTCAAAATGTGCAGTCAATTTGGATCAGAGGAAATCAGGGAATCATTTTTTATTTTAGGAAGAACACAATAAGAGTTGTGCTTTCTTTTTGTTGTAAGGGAAATTAGAAGATTGGTAGAGAAATACATCCAGAAATCTCCACTAGCTACATACACCCCATGTCTTCCTTCAAGGATAGGTACAGCAGTATTGGACCACATTCTCCTTTGTCTCTCCTCAACATAAGCAGTTGGCTTGATTCCTGATGCCACTTATTGTGACTGATGATGTAACACAGAGAACTCCTGCACAGTAAAATAATGTGAGCTGTAGTTTTAAAGGTTTAGATCCTGACTGTCTTTCTTCTCTTCTGAGATACAGCATTTTGAAAAGATGGCCCACTCAAGAATTCAGAGTAACCACCCGGGTTAGACTAAAAGCATATTGACTGCATCCCAGCTGTGCTTTATGGTACCTGTAGACTTATGCAGCCTCTACTTCGTCTTGCACAGGGAGAAGCCAAATTTTCTGCCCCAGAGCTTGGGGATAATAAAAAAGTTAGAACAGTGCTCTTTTGCAAAGAGTTTTCTGCATAGCTCTGCTTAGAGACACAAAGATGTTTCCCCCTCTTATCTTTCTTTTTTCCTCTTCCATCTCTCTTCTTAATTTTGTGTTTCGTTTTGTTTTGTTTTTTTTTCTGGATGCTTAGAAATTCCCATTTGAAAGGTTAAACTGAAGATGAAGGTTCTCATGTTTGTGTCAAGATTAGCATGGTGGGTGGGAGGGAGCAAGTGATGTTTTCCTGAGGAGCAAAGCCCTTAGCACAAGAGAGTACGTCAATAGAGATGAGGGGAATCTAAAGTATAAAGGTTAGCTTTTTAAACGGCTGAAGTTAAAAAGACTGCTCTTTGTGAAACTGGTCACAAAGGGAGCAAAGTGTCTACACCATAAAGACTGAGTGACCTTTTCAAAGTGTTAGGTATTTCTTATTTTCATTGAATTATGTGTGTATGAGCATGTATGCGTGTTGTGTGGTGAGCAACTGACAAATGTGCAGTTTTTCCTAGGATTGAAGTGGAGCTGCCTTTTATAATTTACAGTTAAGTTCTTAATTTTTAAATATGTCTTCAGCCAAAAATGGAAACATTTACCCCTCTAAATCTGGTACCAAACAGATTCTGTAGGAAGCATTCCTGGTTTAATTGAACTTTTCATTCCCGTTTTAATTTACTTTCTGTATGCTGTTTGCGTTGTGCTCTGCAATACTATGTAATATACAATGTGGAAACAAAAGCCACATCTAAACTAGTAAATTATACATGCTCAAAACTGGTTCTGGATGCAGCAGCCAGCTGGCACTGATCAGTCCACCTCCTTACTGGGCCATTCTTTTAACCTCCAAAACTGGGTGGCCACATCAAAAGAGCCTATTGAGAGTCATCTTTGGCCCGTGTTTTCTCCTGAACAGTTCCCAGAAATTGTCTGGGGAAATTCTGGTTACCTGGCACAAAAGCTGTGCTAGGGACAACTCTAACAATTTAACTTTATAGGCAATTGTATTCCAGCACCCAGGAATATTTTCTGGCACTGGTTAGCTTAGAAGCACCAGCGCAGTCATTAAATCCTTTGGACTGTGCTGTGCTTAATTTGGTCAAATACCAAAAGAAGAAGCAAGTCTTATTGTGTATCACTCTGAGGAATATCTCCCTGGCTTTAGCCTCGGATTAGCCTAAAGACTGTATTCACGCTGCTGGCTGACAACTCCAGGTGATAGGAAAATGATCCTGCAATGTCTCCAACGTACTCCTCTGCAAACAAAGCTTGTAGTTTGAAAAGAAAAAACCCACATAGTCAAGAGACAAAAAGCAAAGGCAGAAAGCATTTGTGAGCTCCCCAAATGATTCTTTGCAAGTGAGATGTGCAGTTTGGTTTTATGCACGGGTAATAACACTTCACCTTTGCTTTTAGAAAAAGTTTAGGTTTAGTAATTTTTGGGGTTTTTTTTATATGTTTATTTTTAGCTTGCATCTTCTTGTAGAAGCAGGGAAAATGACCTATTACTGTAGTCCAGCCTAGATGTGGAAGGATAAATAGAAAATCATGGAGAAAGAAATTACATTTTATGGATCTTCTTCTGTTAAATAATTTTCTTTTAGAGGGTGAGAATTTTTTTTTTTTTTTTTGGTGTGGTGTTTGGTTTGGTTTTTGTATTTTTTTTTTCCCAAGTAGTCTCAGATATCTTTTTCTTCTCTGGAAACCATCTTCCTTCAGCTAATGAGAAGTGCTGTTTCAACTAAACTAGGGATATTTTAATGAAACCTTTCAAAAAAATAACTCAGTTTTCACGTTGTCTTACCTTATTATGTATTATACATGTCCTCTGGTGTTATTGGAATAGTAGAAATAAACCAGAGTCTCAGAGTGACTCTACTAAAACTGGGGAAGACATAAACCTGCTCCAGTTTAAAATATGTCTGTTCCTTGCTTGATGGTTAGACTAGATAACTCTTAAAGGTCCCTTCCAACCCTAACTGTACTTACTGTCCTGAGTGGCAGCAGGATTTCAGCCCCGATTCTTGCAGGGCTTGATTCATGCATCTATGGATCAGCATACATGCATCAGTATGAACTTGTTCAAAGGTCTCAGAGCACATTTTAAAATTTAAACAACAATAATACTTCTGAAAAGATTTAACGTGTGGAATAGTTTCAGAAAGAGAACTTTTTTTTCCCTACCTGTAGGAGCTGAATTGCTTTAAAATCTGGCTATAAATTAACTGAAAATTATCTAGCGTCACATTGAGAGTGATATTCGGATGTACACTTTCAAAACAATTAAACAATTTCTATTTGTCACCCTGGAAAGCAAAATCCTTGGATGTCAGGCCTTCCCACATGCCTCCAGAATCTAAACATCTCTCTTTATGGTGAGGCACAACTGTTTAGCATCTCTTTTGGTGGAATGCCAAATTTGGAAGAAAGTATTTACCCCTTTTGCCCGTGAAAGATACAGAAAAAGCACAGTGAGTCCATTTTAGCTCACAATTAAAATCTTCCTCTCTCTGAACAGAAGCACCCCTTAAAAGAAAACAAAATGCCACATAAAATGCAATTTCGACTACAATATAAAATGTGCTCTCACTCGGGCTCTCTGTAGCATTATCTCTAATTGCAGTGTAACTAAAAATTAATAACCTCATTTTTAATTAGCTGGGTTTGTGGCATTTTACACCCATCTCAAAGTTGTCCTTTCTACAGTGGATATCATTATTAACTCTAGAAGTCTTCAAGGAGGCCTTTAATGTACTTTGTTTTTCTCTTTTCTTTCTCCTGAAAACAGTACTGAAACCTTTTGTATTCTTTTTTTTTTTTTTTAAAGGTCTAAAAATGGTCTTAAAAACACTATGAGTGATTCTGATTTTATGTGTCTGTTCCCTTTGTTCTGTCATTATCCAAAGTCTTTCCTTTTTTAGCTATCAAAATAGGATTTTTAAAAATTTGTTTTAATAGTATGGTGCTTCAGTTTGTCTGCCCTAAAAATAGTTAAGGTGTGAGTTTAAGAAAGGAGATCACACATATTGCCCATTGGTCCACTTGATGTCAAATAGCACTGAGTCATTACAAAGGGAATACAATATATCTTAGCGTTCAGTTCTTTTAGAGCCGTAACACAGACTAAGGGCTGAAATAAAAGGACACCCTAGGAGTAAGTGCTCACTGCACAGCAGTGGTGTAACCAGGAAACCCTCTCAGATTACAGTCCTTCATCACAGATGTCAGCAAAGAAGAGGCACACTACACACATTTAAAGAAACTTTTAAGCCATTGGAAATTTGACCTGAAGCCTACCCAAAAAATGAATGGGTCATACCACTAACCAACACTGTCTACCAGCAAACGATGCAGCCTGAGGCTGTGCCACCTCCAGCTGTGATCCTATCATCTCTCAGGACCTCCATGGAGCTGAGCAGAGCTCTGGAGGACAACAAAGATGCATGGCCAAGCCATGGGTGGCATTGCCCTTTGGGGCTAAGATGGTGTCAGTCATTCAGTGAAAGATATCACTGCCCACGGTAGGGGTTTTGGAACTAGGTGATCTGTAAAGATCACTTCCAATCCAAACCATTGTATGACTCTGTGATTCTAAAAGAAAAAAAGAGTAATAGCCAGTACATACTCATACATGCCACAGGAATGACATTTTTGACAATTTTAGACAATTTACAATATTTGCCATTGAAATTATACCTTCTTTTTGACTTTCCAATCTTCAAATCCATGCCATGATAGAAGGAAGTAAGTTTGTCTGTTCACACCTGCACTTCTTCAGAAGGACAATTCAATTTGTTGGTATGTCCAGCATGTAGCTGTCTAGATACAGAATTGAGTCATAGAATCACAAAATCAGTTAGGCTGGAAAAGCCCTTTACAACTGTCAAGTCCAACCATTAACCCAACAAGTCAACCACTAAACCATGCCACCAAGAGTCACGTCTACATAACTTCATAATCCTTCTGGAGATGGTGACTCCACTACTTCCCTAGGCGGTCAGTTCCACTGCTTTATAACACTTTCAGTGTCAAAAAAAATTCCTGATATCTAGTCTAAACCTCCCCTGAGGCTACTTGAGGCAGGGAACAGATAATTTTCCTCCTATGTTTTTTTTTTTTTTTTCCCTTGGAAAAGCTTGCGCAGTGACACCTATATCCATTTGGTCAACAAGCTTTTACGGAAATGCACAATCACTGTCATAGAGTTAATGAAACTCTGAAGAACCAAGGGAATGTATCCAGGGAATATTTTTCCTAATAAAAAGCTCAGGTAAATACGTTGCTTTGTTCACTGTTTTTTTCATCGCTTAGCTTTCAATTTCTGTCTCTCTGTTCTTCTGTTTTTATTTTTGTTTCTATTTGATGGATTTATGATCCTGTTTTTAGAGTGTCCTTGAGTAGATTTCTCTAATTAGCCACAATAAATAGAGATACAGTCTTAGGTTATGAAGTTTACTTTTATTGACTGTTACAGAAGGTTTAAGTTCAACTTCCCCTTATCTGATTATATTTACCAGAACTGTGGGAATTCAATGTGCTATAAAAATGGACCTTGCTGCTGGCTGGCATACCCCAGAACATTTAAATAAAAATAGCAATGAAAACTCAACCAAATATTACTTATGTCAGTTAGATGCCAATGAAAACTAAAGCTTTCAGGGGTAGACAGGATCGATTTTTAAATTTTTTTCTCTCTCTTTTTTCTTTTTATATGACAGAATGACACACTCTTCACTCAGCCACTCAAGCTGAAGAATGACTGAAGAACCCTGTGAAGGTCAAACACATTTTCACCCAACTGATGCTCTTATGAAACTGACTTAACCCTCCTTGTGTATTTCTGCACAGCATGGAAGTTAGCGGTGCAGCTCCAAATTAGAGGAAAGTGAGGCGAGACCTTCCTTTTGTAAAGCTTTTTTGGTATTAAGCAGAACAAATTCCCCATAAGCAGAACTGCAATTTGCACATTGGAATGGCATTCTGCCTGTAATGATCTTCCCGGCAGAAAGCACTGTCATTTCGCAAATGGCTCAGCAGTGCTCCCCAAAGCTAACCAGAAGTATACAAACGGAGAAGGATGATATTACGGGCCCTGGTCCTGCGGACACCAGGGTACGATGAGAGCAGCATTTTCAAATCAGAGAGATAAAGCTTTTCTCACAGTGTACAACAGTCAACATGGCAATGCGAGATACAAGGAAAAGCAGACATAGATATGTAATGGGTTAGCAGAGAACTGTCACTTATGCGTATGTCTGAATGTGCTTCAATAAGTGAATTTAAACAATAGAAAACCAAGTTTGTAGAAAAAAAAGCAATATAAAAAGAGAAGCCCACCCAGACACAGTATATTCAGATCTCTGAAATTCCCAGATCCCCTGAGGTGCTTCCACAGTTTATATTTATCTTCTCTATGGTTTTGGAGGAAGTCGGAGGTGGAACTTCTGCAGCTAACTGACCTGAGATGTGAGACATAAGCAGCTGATAAGGTCTTTGCACTGTTGACATATTTCCTGAGCACAGAAACTGAGATGCCAATGGGACCAGCAGTCTTAATGGGCTTCCTGCTATAGGAAATCTCACTAGAGGATGGAAGCTGTCTTTCAGGATCTCCTGACCAGCCTTCCGTGCTCCACAACTTTCATGTGGCACATTTGTCCCCATGATATTAATCAGCACCTTGAAGAAATTGAAATATATTTACAAAGCTATATTCTCAAACATCTGGTGACAGAGGACCGCTGGACTAAGAGGGCAGTGACAGGACATTGCTCTGTGAATCCCACTTCTGTACAATATATATTGCTCTTGCCAGTTAAGGAAGTATTCTGTCCCAAGCATACACTGTCTTTCATCGAAAAACAATGTCCTGCAAGTTAGGGAAGTGAAAAAGGAGAGTAACAGACTTGAACTGAACTTTTTGCTTGAATTCAGACATATATTGAGGTTTTGGGGAATCGCTTTTCAATAGCAACAGAATTCTATGGAGAGGATGTAGAAGGAGAAAGAGACAAGAAATAAAATAAAAAATAGAAACAAAAAACAGGTTTCTGGATGGAATCAGGAACGAAGGTGCAGAAAGGTTAATGATAAAAAACTATGGTTTACTAGACATCTTTTCTGATGAGGGTTGTTCTATGAAGTTATTTCTAAAGTTAAAAAACCTTTAAACTTGCTAATACAGGAAAAATAACAAAAAAATTACTTTATTTTCTGTATTTGTTTATTTATGTATAATTGCAAGTACAATTTAAAAAAAAAAAAAAAGAAAAACAGATGTGAACTTAGATTTAGTTTGACCACAAAGTCCTTTACCAGAACCCATGGAACCAGACCTGGAGATCTGAAAAGAGGGCAGAAGGTGTGCTCGGAACACTTTACATCTGCTAATATTTAAGTCATTTCTATTCACATCTCCTGCTTTAGCCAGCTAGATCATGAGTTTCTCATTACATGAGTTACTCAGTTTCACCTTGCCTCAGTTTCTCAGTTTTAAAACGCCTGGAAGCATTCCAAATAAATTAGGACATTTAACTGCAATACCAAATGTAAAAGTTTAGGGACTGTTGTTACAGTGAGAGGAGAATTGGCAGCATCTTTCATGGATATTTAAATCCTTTGATCACCCTACTTACTGAATGCTCTTCAGTAAGCTGTTGAAATTTTGTGGACTGTGTCTATTTCCACCGGCTTTAGCTAAGCTCAGCAAATTCAGATACAGTGGCCCTAATTTCTATAATATTAAAGATCTCCTTCTCTCCTAGATCTCTTCCTTTTAGAAAAATGAAGAACATTTGTATTTTTCCTATTTGCCCAGTAGCCAAAACATGTCATGCTCACTGCTTCATTTCCCTCAGCACACTCATCCTTCTCATAGCTGTTTCTCTGCACAGTACCCCTGGCCTTAGCCTAAAGAAGAGAAGGCTCTGGGGGACCTTACACTTAAATACTTTCATGTTTAAAGAAGACTACAAGAAAGATGGGGAGGGAGTATAGTGATCGGACAATGGTTAATGGTTCAAAACTGAAACTGGATAGATTGTGATTAGATGTAAGAGGGAAGTGCTTGACTGTGAGGGTTGTGAGACAATGGAACAAGCTGCACAGAGAATTGCACGTGTCCTGTCTCTGCAAGTGTTGAAGGCTGGGTTGTATGAAGCTTTAAACAACATGGTCCAGTGGGAGATGTGTAGCAGTGGGTTGGACCTAGATGACCTTTAAAGTCCCTTCCACTACAAACTATTATATTATTCCATAAGAAAACACAAGGGAATCTATAAATAAAAATGGTAAGTTATGATTCATTTTCTCTAAGCCTTGCAATGTCTAGGATCTTCTGCCTGTTACCTGTCTCAAATAGCAATGCAGTAACCTTTCTTCATCTCACCTCAAGACTTCTGCCACAATGCCTTAACCATAGCACCCCAGATGTCCTTATCTACTTTGCATTATGGGATTGGACCTGTTATATCCAACTTACTCTTCCCAGTCATTCCCCCTAATGATTAAATGGTTGTATCCTTCCTCTACCTCTTCACTACTTTGCCTTTCAGCTACTTGCCTATAACTTCATGTGTAGATACGTTCACCCTTTACCCTGTAGGTTTTAATGCTTCAGCTTCATATTAAGCCAAACACAGCTTAGTAGCTAACAAATAATACTAATTTTAAACCCCAGTAAATATTATCAATAATATACACACCAAAATTTAATGACCAATTAGTGTGCAACACCTGCACCTAATCAGGCATGCTCCATCCAGCACCAGTAGGGTCATAAGCTGTAACTGCCAATGGGGAGACTGGGCAAGCTTTTATGAGACTTGTAATTGTAATGAGGAGAAAGCAAGAAAGAAAAAAGATAGCTCTGTCATTTTTAGCTTGATCATTGTCATCACCTGCTGCACTGAAAATGGTGCTCAGAGGAGAAAGCTTATTTGGGTAGATTTCTTCCCACCTGGGCAGGGAAAATAGTTTCATTGCAACTTTGAAGTTTAAGTATTCCACTGAGTATGGCCCCTACTAATAAATTCTGTACAAGTAAAGCCACTTTAACTGTGCAGCAGAGGAGGGTGTGTTGCAAGCCAGGTCTGGGCAGAGGGTAGGTAGTAGAGAAGGGAGCAGTGGAGCTGGTTCTGTCTGCAGATCATTTTGTGACCTTGCTTTGACTTGAATCATTAAACTTACAACAGAGTCAGGTATCTACTTGAGAAATAGGAATCATAAAATAAACAGTTTATCCTAAAATGAGAAACTTCCCTTCTTACCCACAATCTGAATCAGTAATGTAAACATCAGGGGACCATCACCTCTCTGGTCAGACTGTTTGGCTGACGATACTTTCTCAGCCTTTTATGTTCTTAAACTCTTACTCACCTCCTGGAAGAAGCATTTTAGAGGCATTAAGTTGGAAGTCCATGTGTAATTGTATCTTTGGAAGGTATAAATGATGCAGTTGACAAGTATTTCAAAATTACTCCAGGGACACGTACAAAAGCAGAGCTCCTTTAATGTGGGGCTTGTTTAGGACTGAGGAGGATATACTCCTCTAAGACTCATTACAAATTGTACAAGAGGAAACATCGTTTCCACTAGAAATGCTGAGCATCATGAGAATGTGTCAATCACGGTAAAACTTCACTTTGACAAAAAATAAAGATAAGTAAAATGAGGTGGAACCTGTTTATAGTTTGGAGGGTTTTTTTTTTTCTTTATGTAAGTTTTTTAAAAGATATTTTTAGTCTATGAATAAATATAACAAATATATTTCTAAACTAAAAAAACAAACACAACAAATATATAACAAATACATTTATAATGTGTAGAGCTAAAAATAGATAAAAATTAAATACTTGAACAATATTCCCCCCACTCCCCATAAAAAAATAAACTATGAATTTCAGAAAATCTGATATAGAAATGTTTCTTATTCCAGTGCATGTTCCTTTGAGGATTCATTCCAGTTATGTTTTCTTTTGAAGTATCATAGAACTAATGTCACTGGATCAAGGATATTCTCGACTCTTTAAACATGGAGGGGAAGAGCAATTCCCATTGCCACTCACTTTGGACAGCCAGAGCCGATCATCCCAGTCCACACACCATCTGTGAGCAGAGAATAATCAAGCACAGAAACACTTCAACTTCTTGCTTTTTCAAGTTCAGACCAAATTGAAGGATATAGCTGGTCTGATGCAAACTGATGTTAAGGACATAGCAGCATGATTTACACATGGGTAGCCCACCATCTATCACACCAAAGCACCAGGCAAACCAAAACTGCAAACCAAAACTGTCCTCCCATTCACTGGGTGATCCTGTGGATGCAAATCTGTGATTAAAAATCTTACTATAGCTCAGATAGTTGTTGTCTCCCTTCCAGATGTCATGTGACAACTGTTGTCAGGTTTCCTTCTGGGGTGATACAAAGCAAAATTAACAGATAGCTTTAAACTCCATCATTCTTGGTAATCTTCATCTACTCAGCAAAGCAGCACTCTGATATCGCATCTTCAGCTCTGTCTCATACTGACACTGGAAAACAGTGGCTGAAATGAGTACAGCCCCTGTCATGGTCAGAGTAGAGTTTATATTTTCTAATTTTCTCTCAGGGATGTTGTGAAGATTAAGAAAATGATACACAAAGTTAGGCCAACATATTTTGTATATACATTCCCAGGAAGACTTTTGAAGGGGAAGGGAAAGTGTGCTTTATGGGATCTCAATGTTATTTGATGTTATTTACTCAGCTGAAAAAAGTATCTCAAGCTGAAGAGCAAGACTTATACCTGTGTTTTACACCCCTTTGTAAATATGCATGCAGCTGTTTCCACTTACTAAAGTGCAGGGGAGGCTGAAGTCTGACATTATTTTGGGACAATTATTTCAGGATAAATTTTAGGTCCATGACTAGAAGTATGGGCAATTAATACTGTAGAAGGATCATGGGTTTGCTATGGATCAGAGGAGTGCTCTGTGAGGGCAAAAATATGGCTTTCAGGAAAAAGCTTTTTGTCTGCTTTTGTTGCTTTTCTGTGAGAAAGAAAAAACCTAGCTTAGTATCTCAATTCATGAAAAAGACACATAAGTGTGTCTCCTCAGTAGACAGACACACCAGAAATACCCTCTTCTCTCTAGGACTAGGCAGCACCCCTGGTCCATTCTTTGCCTTGCATTTGTGTTGTGTTAAGCAGCATGCATAACTCTCCCTTTTACAATATCAGAGGGTTTTGCTTGTGGATTGTCACCTTAAATCTGTATCTAGCTTATTTTGTAGCTGATGTGCTGAGAATTACACATACTTGTCTGCTTTTGCACAGCTGTTGGGAAGTAAAAGTATTTGAGGGAAGGAGGAGGCAGTGCAAGCAGCAGGGAAGCCAGCCTCGGTTGTTGCTCAGCTCATCATTCAGTGAAGTGTAAGATATACCACCAGCTGAAGAATACAGACTTTTCTCAACTTTCACATGCAGCACTTTCTGTCAACTCTGAACAATGATTTAGGGAGGTTGTTGTTTCATTTTGTTCTGTTTAGGACTTACAGCAAGTGCAATGAAAGATCCTTTTCGGTGGAAAGTACAATTAACAATGAATAGATAGGTATTAGGTATAAATATGTAATTATATGAGATTTCAGAGTTCAGATGAAGCTGATTGAGGAGTTCAAATACTGTTTGTATGGCAAGGCTATATAATGTGAGAGGCTGTAGGGTGATAATGGTAAGATTGGTTGGTCACCTTGTTCCATAGCTGGAAGTGAGCCCTAGGCTCAGCTGGGTTTCAGGTGCTGGGACCTTACTGGATTCCCTGCTGTAATAGAACAAGAAACCTTGGATTAGGGAAGTGAAAACTATCACTTCATGGGATACTGACTGAAGAGAAAACTACTGTGAATTAGTTTTAGCAATGAATTCTCTTAAGAACAGGGTGTCTCAGGAGATTTCTGGTAAGATTTGTTTTTCAGCTGTGACTAAAATACAGAAAGAAGGAAAGATGCCATCTTTCCACACAGCGGTGTTTTACACTTTCTTCAAACCCCAGCCAATGCCAGGGATTGCAGAGAAGAGTGAGAGTGGGGATGTGTATCAGAAGTATATTGCAGAACTGTAATGATGTTTTACTGGCATGAGTTTGGAGGAGCTAGTTAGGATTCAGCAGAGCTGTGGGGATAGGACAACATACATTTCTGTTCAAGTGATATTAAAACAGATCTCTGAAAAAAAAACAAAACCAAACCCACCTTTTGGTGAATGGAACTCTGCATATACATGATTTTCATTACAACAAAGAATGCTGAAGTCACTAGCCTGGTCTTACAAGGTCTATGTCTAAAGACATATTAATTCGGTGTCTATTTTACTGTTTGATTGGGTATATTTTGTGTTAGCTTTTCATATCATTTATGATCTTTCCTCTGAGACCACTGGTTTTATTTTTTTCTTATGTTGCTTCTTCCTGACCCACTTCTAGTCTTGTTCTGAGGTTATTATGAACCCAGTCTCCTTCCATGACATCTTTAGCTTCTTGATTTTTCGCCTTAAGCTCTGTCTAGTTTTTCAAGAGGTTACACTGGGACACTCTGGGATATCTATTCTTGCCTTTATATAGTTCCTGGGGATAAATTTTCCATTTCTTTCAATATTTACCTTTTCACTTCCCTACCTTCAGAAAAAAAAATGTGAACCTGAGCTTGAAAATTTAAGTTCTGCTTGTCATTTTCTTCCACTGGCTAAATATCTAAAACACTATCCTGTTTTCAATTGCATCTGTACTTTCTGTAGTACCCTTCTGTCTGTCTTACAAGCCTCAGGTTCTAGATGTCATTAGGATTTAATGTCCATAAATACTTAATCAGAATCCTGGGCACTGCTTTGTATCATTTGAAGGACCTCATCTAGTTAGCCACTACATGCTAACCATTTCAGGTCCACCTGAAAACTTGTGGTATTTTGACTCTTCCTTTTGTAATCACTGCTGCCCAGACAGAGATGGATGTTCTTGACTGCCTGGCCCTAAAAAATGGGTCTAGTGATGAGACACTTTGTCTAGGATACAGGAAACATGTTCTGTGTCTGTGTCGAGGAAAAGATTTTGACCTTTCAGGTCCTTTGGTCCTGGGTCATGCTACACATCATAGCCCTCAGATTTGTGAGGGGCAAAAGGGGAGATGTAATCTCTTCTGTTAGAGGTGGTCTATTGCAAGTGAAGACATGAAAGATTCAGAAGATGGGAGGAAAAAGAGCGACAAATCTGGTTCAGCGTTCAAACACAGGCTGTGATGAGAAACTCTACATTCTGAGTCTCTTGCTCCTCTTCCTCAGCTAGCCTCACTTTAAAAGGAAAAACAAAACCCTGCTAAATTCATAGAAATAATATTTTTCATGGGAAGATCCTGGGATGAGAATCTGTGCAGACAAAGTGACCCCTCCAACAGAGTCTCCTATGTCGTGGGACCAGATCCTCAATAAACAAAAAGGACTCTAGAAGATCTCATCTATAGCATAAACACACACAGTAGAGGGGAGCAGGACGAGACTGCAAATGAACAGGAGGAGGGATGCACATTGCAACAGCAAGACAATTATGATTAGTGTAGACAATTATGATTATGATTTAGCCGTAGGATCCCCAATAGCCATTAACATGATACCACATTTTCCTGACAAAAAAAATTAAAGGGAAAAACTCAGTGGCTAAACAACAGTGCTGAAACCCAGGGGTAAATGTTTGCCTTGAACAAGGCTGTAAGCCACACGAGACAGACTAATTCAATGAGTCCCTGTCCCTTAGTTATGTCATAAATGAAAAAAAAAAGGGGTATTGGTTTTGGATTTTTAATTCCCCAGCTGATGAAAAGTGATAGTGGGGTGGGGTTGAGGGAAGGCGTGGGGAGAAGAGGAGAAGGAGGAAAGATACTCCACAGTGAAATAAGATTTTCAAGGTTTCTTTTGTTTGTGAACCCAGCTAAAAGAAAAAGACGTTTCCCCTCCTTTCTCCCAAAGATGGAGCTGTTGCAATAGGAGAAGCGATGCTGGCGCACTCAGGCACACATATACAAAGTTCTGCATTCTGCAGCAGGACTTCAAGGCTCCTCCGAAAACACAACTGTTTCCTTTCTGTAAGGAGAAATAAAAATCCGTATTATTATAGCAGCTGCGTTATTGCAAAATTCTACCAAAACACAACGACTGATATTAAGTATCTAACCCCTCTTAATTGTCTATTTCATGGGCTTTAGATTTCTGGATTGCTAAAATAACCATCTGAAGACAAGACTTCGATTCATTTTGTTTTATTAGTATTATTATTTCCTTACAATAATAATAACACTTTACACTTATACAGCACTGTTCATCCGCAGATACAGACAATAAGGACTGGATTGCTGCTATTATCCTATCACACCCCACAAATGAGAGGGGATAGACAATTCTCCAGAAAGCTGGGGAGGAGAGAGACAGGGGGAGAAATTGCCTGAAACCTTGAGACCCAGGGGTGATTCATATGGAAGGGTAACTGAGTCCATGAGAGCGCAAGATCAGCTGCTTTCATGAATGCCCTTGTTGATAAAGCTTTTCAGAAACTTTTTTGTGTTATAGTATCAATTTGAATGTTAATTAGAAATTGAAACTGCTCAACAACATCATCTGACAGTCTTGAATTTGGGGGTCTGGTTTGATTTATTCTGAAATACATGTTCCAGCTGAAGGACAGCTGGACAATTGTGAAGGAAGACAAACAGGGTTATGTAGGACACTGGTCAAAATAACCTCTTTACTCTTAAAATCTGTGAACAAATGAGTGACCTAGTCCTCCCCAATCCACTCATGAATTAAGTGGGTTATTTCTAGAAGCTAAAGACTTTTGAAATACATACAACTCTGTTGTTGAGAGTAGTGTCAGGGAGTGCCACTATTTCAGTCCCATCTGCTCCTTCAGTGCAGTTTAGGCAGGGATAAGAAGTTCAGTGACTGCAGTGACTTCAGTAATGAAAGGAAAAGGAGCAGCAATAGCAACAAGAATAACATTTCCCTTTTACTCTATGTTGACAAGTATTCTGCTCAAGCAGGCTACAACCCACTCCTACACATAAGAGTGTGATAAGAAGCTCATTAGATGTTGTATTATCCATTTTGCCCCATTATTCCCATCTATACAGGGGAAACTGAGGCCCAGATAAATGTCATCTAACTCAAAGTGTCTCTAATGTGGACGTTTAAGGTCATTACATCTAGCTTCTTTTAACATAAGGAGGAAAAAGGAGGCACTCTTAAAAAATGGATCTTAGCCAAGAAATGTCTGTTTCTCAACACTGACAGTGGAAGAAAAGTAAATAGCTTAGTTAAACTGCACTGGCAGCACATGAGGTTTGCATGAGGCATAAGGACTACAGCTTGTGACCTACGGTACATGATCCTGCTCTGGCAGGAGCGTTGGACTAGATAGTCCTTTGAGGTTCCTTCCTTTCAGTCCCTAACATTCTGTGATTTTGCAAACTGAAATCTTACATGAGGCAGAGCCATCCTCAGGTGCCTCCACTTCCAGACTGTCCTTCAGAAAGCAACAAGGTGAAAGCCAACGTCAGTCAGAGCAGGCAGCTACAGTCAACAAGAAATTACCCTCCATAGGACACGATCATCCTTTTGCAAAGCAGAAGACTGACATCTTCTCAGATCCAAGTCAGCTGAGCAGTGCCACACAGCAAATCTATGGTGAAATCAGAGTGAGAAAAAAAGGACTTGACTCCCAGGGTCCTCATCTAACTCTCAGTAACATTTCTTTTATTCCGTGGCTTGACCCAGTATCTCCACGTGCTGTCTCTTGCCCCTGACACAAAGGGAGCAAAACTTACTCCAGGGATGTAAGAAGATAATGCAAACTGCTCTGCTTATTTTTAAAAATAAAAGCGAAAGACAAAGTGTGCTCATTTGACCTGGCACATGGATCTCCCCTTAGGTGCTGTTATTATTCCCATCTTAGACTCTCTTCACTTTCTCTCTTGCCAGCAGGAAAGAAGTAACACAGAGATGTTTTATGCCACTGAGACAAAGAGGTATTGATCCTTTTTGCCTCTGGAAAAGGTTTCTAATAATTTCCAGATATATCGTAGATTGTGGTGCTGCTATCTTTAATTAAAACATGACACAGAATAGAAAGCAATTATTTGGGGATATGTTTTTTGGTGTTTGTTTTTTAAGTGTGGATTCCTTTCTTTGTTTTAATGGGCTGAGGTATGAGATCAAATGACTTGCAAGTTGAGCACACAGAGAAAGTGTGGAGAAGACTATTTGCTCTCTTGTTTGTTATTCATGGATATTTAAATACACTGTTTTGCACTTCATATTCAAAAAGCTTTCATCACCTGTGGCTGGCTAACCCTGCTGGCCAGAAAAAATCCTCCTTCTGAAGGAAGTCTATGCTCAGCAAAACAAAACATCTTACTCTGTCATCGTCACCCCTTTACAATGTCTGCAGTATTGGTCTTGTGGATTTGGGACATAGCTGCTGGCACAATAAAAGGGATAATATGAACTCAGAGTGACCCTCTATCTACACAAGCCTCTTCATGCAGAAAGAGAAGTGAAGAATTGACTTCCCTATTTCTGCAGTCAGATTGGAGCTTCATTTCATTCAAAATGGTGTGTGAGACACACAGCTTAGCCATTCCTCTGGTAACAACGGCATACTGGTGAAATTTGGCAAAGGGCTTGATTAACTTATTCATTACAATACATTTTTATGATAGTGATGAGAATTATTGCTTGTCTACCATCAAATTGCTCAGGCTTCACCGAGTCCATCGTAGGATAATACTTACAACAAAGATATGCTCCATTTTTTATTAAAACGAGGTTCCTGTAAGCTCTTTCCTCTATCATTTGGTGGTTTTATATCAGGCATTTTTGGGATTTTAACCTGGAAAAATAAAAGAAGGCATAGGTTCAAGGTACTTGGGATAAATGTAGAGTTTAAAATTCTCCTCTCTTTGTTAACTGCATCAGGCATGAGCTTTTGCTTTGTCCAGAACATTAATTACACTCCTCTCCAGAACTCAAGCCTCACAGGCATTTAAATTTATGATTAATCTTTTCAGGAACACGTAGAAATTGAATCAAAGAAGCACTTTGCAAAACAAGCCTGTGCAAAACATACGGTTCTCTCATTAGCAGTACAAAAGAATTGCATCGAGTGTTTAGAAAGCAGGAAATATCTCTACTGTTGTCCTTCCCACTTCTTTGTGAGTCCATGGGGGCTCTTTGAGAAGTTATAACCTACAGCAGAATTGATGGCACCCATAAGGACTCCTTCCCCTCACACACACACAAACAAGTTTGCTGGTGCTCTAATGGGAGAAAGAAAGACCCTCTGGCTTTTCAAGTGATGCACCTACCTATCTATCCAGGTTCTCACACCCAGGGCATGTTTGCTCTTTGGCATTTGGTCTTTTTTATGTAAGCCTAGATAGCAGACTCAATTTTTTTGTTTGAACTCCCCTGTATGAGTAGAAAATGCAGGGATTTATTGTCACAGCCTTTCCCATTGTAGTGGTTACAGAAAGCTGCTCAGGAATCCAAATGAGAGATAAATAATTTCCAATATATTTTTGTCCTACTCTGTCCCAAAGGCAGTTAGTAATTTTGCCAATACCAGTTGACTTTATATGTCTAGGTTAGAGTATAAGAGCTGTTATTTATTAGCCCAAGATTTATTCATTTTTGCATGTTGGTTATCATACGAACAAACCAGCCATTCTTGTGGGATCTGGAAAAGATTTTCATGTCATTATGGTGTTGATAGGAAAAAAAAAAAATCCCATTGATTGGTGCCTCTGTTTACTTGTACATAAGTATAAAATCAACTTGGGTATTCTCCTGTACATATTTCCCACTCACATACTACCTTCTGTACTTCATTCCACAGAAAAAATACATGTAGCAAGGGTTTCAAGTCATGTCTTTCTGCAGCCTCTGAAAAGGATGCTGATTTCATATGCCTCAATGATTAGTCAAGTGATGAGTGAACTTTCATGTACTTCTAGTTCAGATAAATGTTGATAAACACCCAAAGGATGTTTATTCAGAGTTTACCTGTGCTAATATAGTCTCTTGAGTCTGAAAATTTGGTCGGCAAATGTCTCAGGAGCAGAGCTGTATCTCGAGAATCCCACTACTTCCTGCTGCTTCCTAACTCAACACGAGTTCAAAACCAATGGTAGCAAAGAGTGCAACTTTAGTGAACCACCACAAATGATTATTTTGGATCAAGGTCACATCTTGGACACATGTTAGAGTGGAACAGGACCTTATTTCACCTGAATTCCTTCAGCCATCCCTTGTCTCACACAAAACAGTCAGAGACACACAAAGAAATACTACCAATATCCCAAAGAATCAGAAACAATTCACAGGCAAATAAATAAAACATTTGCTTAACACAAATGGGAGTTTCTGGGCAAAAGGAAACACACAAACTACCCTTGTTGTTTTGAGATTTACAGATCCGTATTTCACAGATGCCCTATTGCTTTATTCATACTGTTAAGGGAGACAGAAGCAGTCTCTAACCATCAACACCCATCATTAAATCATTACAAAACCTCTCTTGTTAAAGAGACAGAGTATATGCATATATAAAGTATGTACACTGCTATGTATGTATTTGTATTTATAAAATTCCATGGATAGCTGTGTGGAAACATGCAAAGCTTCCCGAGACTGCTTAGCTTTATAGGGTATCCAATGCTTCTACTTGAAAGAAATAAATGTGTTCTGGTTGCCACATGAAGAGCAACCTCAGTGGAACAGAAATGACAAAACAAGAAAGAAAACAAAGCTGGAGGATTTTCCTGAGCAGTGGTGAAACTGAAAGCAAAGCAAAGTTGAGTGACATACAGTGGGTGCTAAGTGCCAAGGGATGAGTGACATGAACCAGAGAAAACTACACCATTGAAGTCCTGTGGAAGAAAAACATATTTTCATGTAATCACGGAATTATTGAGGCTGGAAAAGACCTCTAAGGTCATCCAGTCCAGCCTAGGACCTAACATCACCACAGAAACACAGAATAATCATAGAATCATTTTCAGTGGTATCAGACAGTAAGGATTAATTTCTATGTGCTTGAACAGATCTCAAGAGTGCCCTGTGTACCACATCAGTCACAGAGGAGCAGACCTGAACATGTAGTCTCAGGAGGAAATCTAATCAGCAAAACCAGAAAGGGCAAAAAGTGGAAATAAGGTCAGTGATGAACCTGGCTGGTATAGGTATAAAATGGATCTTAATTCTGAAACCACCAGTATGACATGCCTCATCTGCTTGAGCGGTCCCTTTTGAGGGGACTTAACTCTTCTGGTAGTAACACAAGATTGTTCTGCTTCTCTCTAATTGCAAAGAGAATCTTGAGAATTTAGAAAGGGAAGGCAATACCACACTTTGTTCCAACCCACTATCAAACCAAACCAAAATGCCTGTTTCTGGCAGTTTTGTTTATAAAACGAATGAAGAATCTCAGCGTTAAGTAGACACACACAAAAAATCTCCATCCCATGAAATCTTTCTTTTCAAATATGTTGTTAATTCATTACGGAACCACAGAATATATTGGGTCGGAAGGGACCTCCAAAGATCATCTAGTCCAACACCCCTACAACAACCAAGGACATCACTCACCAGACCTGATTGCCCAACGACCCATCAAGCTTGACATTAAATGTCTCCTGGGATGGGGTCTCCACCACTTCTCTAGGCAACCTGTTCTAGTGATCTATTGCCCTCAGATTAAAGAACTGTCCAGCCTAAATCTCCCTTTTTCCAACTTAAAAACAGTTACCCCTCATCCTATCATCCCATGCCCTTGTGAACAGTTCTTCTTAAAACCCTTGTCCGCTTCTACCTAGGAGACTTTCAAAGCATCACTGGAAATGAAAAAAAATCTACTAGAAAAAGCTCCAAAACTTCCAAACTTTCAGAATCTTATTTACAATCCTCTAAAGCAGAGGATCTCCTGTGCATCTAGTTGGGATACTCAGCACTGTTCTTTGAGTGTGCATGCGGCTTGAATGATGACAGCAGTAAGTGCTGGAACTAATGTTATGTCAATTGTGACTCTACACGTCTTCACAAAGTGCAGATGAAAGAGTCATGAGTGAAACAACAACCCTTGTGAAACAAAAGTGAAAGAAAGAGAAGGAAAAAATGTAATAATCATGTATGAAAAGGACCTCCAGGATTATCAAGTCCAGCCCTCATCCCAACATCTCCCCAACCCCTAGACCATGGACTCAATGCTGTATCTATTCACTTTTTAAATACCTCCAGGGATGGTGACTCCACTACCTCTCTGGGAAGAGTGTTTCAGTGCCTAACCATTCTTTCAGGAAAGAATTCCTTTCCAAGATACAATCTAGACCTCTCCTGACACAACTTGAGGCTGTTTCCTCTCATCCTATCATTTAGTAGTTTGGAAGAGATCAGGACTGGCCATGCTACAACCTCCTTTGCTGTAGTTATAGAGAGCAATAAAGTCTCCTCTCAGCCTCTTCTTCTGTAGCCTAAATAACCCCAGTTCCCTCTGTCATTCCTCATACAGCCTGTTTTCCAGACCCACTCCCAACCCTATTGCTCTTCTCTGGACTTGCTTCAGCACCTGAATGTCCTTCCTATACTGTAGTGCCCCAACACGGACACAGCTCTCAAGGTGCAGTCTCAAGAATGCCAAGTACAGGGCCACCACCACCTCCCTACTCCTGCTGGTTACACCATTTCTGATCCAATTGGATACAATTGGATGCTATACACTCTAAAACTTCTGATTTTAAAGGGTTTCTGAAGAAATATATAGATTGGGTAGCCAGAAGTCTAATGACTCCAAAAATATAATGGTACAACAGCACTTGAAAGAAAAGAATGACTTTCTCATGAAAGGATTCACAAGGTACCTTGCTGATACAGCTTCAAATATGAAAGTAGTTCATTGGTAGAAGATAAAATGGAGGAGTTTGGTAAGATAAGGGATCCTTTTTCAAGTTTTATAGAGAAATATCCTTAATAACATTGGGAAATTTTAGTGAATAGCTGACTTGAATTGAATCCATTTTCTGTGAAAGCAAACCAAATGATGATAATACACATCAGGCAGTAATGTGGGGATGAAAGTTACATTTCTTATTTGCTGTAAAGTCTGGGGTGTTAAAAATGGTTTTAGTCATCAAATGAGGTTTATCTTCCAATGATACTGAGGTTGTACATTTATAACATCTAACACTGCATATGTTGACATGAAGACACACACACACAAAATGCATAACACAGTTTGCATCTTTACCATTCTGTGTTGCTGGTAGCCAGGATATTCACTACACTACAAACTGTTAGAAGAGTAATCTCAAGCATCCATTCTCTGTTCCTCTCACTTTGACAGGTGAGCACCCTGTGTGAGAAGATGCAGATGTACCTCTGAGCGAATCTACCCAGATCCGTAGGTCAGTGTGGAGATTTAAAAGGTCATTTGACCTGCTTTAATCTCTCCTTTCAACTGTCTGACACTCCACACTGATAACAAGCTAGTGGAGTCCCTATCCCTAGAGAGACTGCTGGTGAGGGACATGGTTTAGTAGTGACCTGGCAGTGCTGGGTTGGAGTCAATGATCCAAAGGTCTCTTCCAAAGGAAATGATTCTGTGGTTCTGAAGTGAAAACATTTTCTTAATGAAAATTAGATTCTTCACTGACTCTGAAGATTTACTTTACATCAAACAAGGAGTTTCTTAAAACTTCTGTCCCCTGACATTCTGACTTATGTCTATCTTACCTGGACTTTCCTTCATAGATGTTAATCAGAGTACTTAACCTAGATATACATATGATGCTTCTAAGTATCCAGGGTATGTTTAGGATATTAGTATTGCTCCCATGAGATGGTTCATATCATAATATCAATAAAGATTCCTGAAGGGTAGGGTAGGAGAGGTGGAATAAAAAGGAAAATTAACAAAGGTGAGTTAAAGAAGTTTTATATCAATTAAAAATACTCTATAGAGGAAAGAAAAGTTTAACTCCAAATATTAAAGTATGATGTGCCATGTGGTGAGAAGTTTCTCAGTTGCATTTAAAGACAAATTGTGTTTTGTGGATAGGTAAGATGATATGGAAATGAAAGTCTTTGACTTCTTCACATCTATGTCTTATTGGCAGTGAAATAGTTAAGCCAAAATAGAATAAATCAAAGACTTGGAAAATGGAAACAAAGCATTCCATGTTGCTGAGGATGAGCTGTACAGAAAGAGTTCTCATCAACTATTTATCTTGCACCTAAAGCCTTGAAAAAATATTTTTGGCTGTAAAGAGTTTTACGTTGACAGACATGGCTTAACTTGTTTCATGAGTCCAGTGGGTGCTTTACCTCTCCCCACTGATCAGAAAGCACAAATGTCACCACCTGGCTTAATACTGACCTGTGCTCTTTTTCCACTGAAATCTGCTGAGCACAGACAGCAGAATCAAGGTTGTACCTCCTACAACAGATGAAATCAGAGGCTGATATAATTGTTATTACCTATGATTTGACTTGTCTATGTCTGGTAATACAATGATCCTCTAGTACTCACTCAAATTGATCAGCAAGGGTCAGAGGATTGTTTTAATTGGGAATTGCTTGGATTTGGAGATCTGCCTGAAGCCTATCTGGATGTAACTAATATCTGAAAGTTTGAAAATACTGATAGTGAAACAGCAGTCCATTGAATAAAATACACAATTATGGGGAAGTTTCCATTGTGCTAATTGGACCACACACCTTATTGACTGATCTGAGACTTCACTTGTTCTGGGTGCTAAGGACTTTGGCCCTTTGGAAGTGAGTCCTGCTGTGTGCTACACACCTATGCGTTGAGCAGAGAAGTGATGTGACCACACAAGAGCAAGTGGAACAGATGTGACAGACCGAGAAGTCACACCAAGTAGGAAAAAGCCATGTGTAGTCCTTGGACCAACCACATTGAAATGGGAAAGGGTTTTCATTTATTTTAATATCTCTGGAACAAAGCAAGTGAAACACCTACAGTGTATAACAGCTGCACAAATTTACCTTGGGTGATTAATGTATTTTGAGCACAGAACTGTCATCTCAGGTCTTATATGTTTTTATCTGCTTTAGTGCTGCACACCTGTGGTTTGTTGATAAAGCGTTTGCTCTGCAATGAAGACAACTGCTAGGTTTTGTACTTTTGCCCCTTAATTACCATCTCACTTCATACACACGTGCACATACGTACACGCCATAAATACAAGGTATAATTACCAAAAACATTAACAGATAATGATGAGGAAAGGGAATAGTAAAATACTGATCCTGTGTTTGGCCTGGGTAGAAATACAGGGCTAGACAAATGCTCCACTCATGGTTAGTGGACATACTAAGCACTCTCGTGGACCTGTGAGAAACAGGGAGGGTTGTAAGCTTGACTTGTGCCTCTGCAATATTATCGTTTGACTTTATGTAGTCACATCCCTGAGAGGGATGTATTTTGATCTCCAGAACAAACTGTCATCAAAGTATAGTTTATGTTCATGTTTATATAGGTATGTTCATGTTTAGCTTTTAATGACCCAACAGAAACCCAGGTGTTAGATCAAACAGTAACTTGCTATAATACAAAAGAATTGAGTGTCACTCTTCCTTTTTATCAGACAAATGGTGATATGCTTTTAAACCCCAGAAATTGTCCCATCTAACTTAAGAAATCAATTTTTACTTTAAGTATGAAACTTCCATTGATTTTCACTTCAGAAGACTCCGCATTTCTGGTATAACTATTACCACTGCATAACAATTAAAAGGAGAAAATAGCACCTTGTTGCAAAGGTATTAAAATCAAAAAAGATGGGCATCTTAAGCTTTGTGTGCAGTTTATGCTGGCCTACAAAACAGCATTGCTCATTGACAAATGACTATGCAGATCCCATGAGTTTTTCTCTGTGAAACAATAGTTCTGCTACAGAACATTGTCCTAATGCTCAAAATAGTGACCTCTGCATGTATGCAGCATGATGTTTCATGACCTATCAAACCAAAGCACATTCAGAACCAGAGATACATGTGCACTCCTGCATTTTCTAGAAATTATTTCAGTAGCATATTTACTTAAGAGTTACTGTTAAATTTCTTATATAGCACCTGGCATTTAGTAAAGATATTTGCACTGTGTATTTTAAGTGTATTTACATACCTGCGCATTTTCATCACAGCAAGGGGAGGCATACAAGCTTATTTTTATTATCATTTTACTATAATGTCGATTCTTTCTCTTCCTCTGAATGACTACAGTTAATTCACACTGCAGTCTTAAATCACTGGCCGAGGTCTTCGTTGCCGCATCTGTCCTATTTAAGATGCACGTGAAATGACAGAGCAACGGAAAAATCAAGAAAATTAAGAAAAGAAAGATCCTATTAAAACAAAGCAAAATGTACCAGGGAAAATTCACTCACCTCCTTCGGAAAACTTAGCTCTGTATCTGTGAGTGCATGTACTCTCTCCAGTTTTCATTACAGTACAGTTCTCTGCCCAGGTTGTTGAAGAGGCAAGAGATGGCAGTATTGACACATCTATGAAAGGCAGCAGTTCATCGACTGAGCTGGAATATTAGGATTCTTGTTCTTCACATTTAATTTTTATAGTTTCTTTTCTGTGGTTTTTGTTTTTCTCACTCTCAACACATAGTTTTTTTAAAATAAAAACCAAAACCCAAACCACAAACCAAAACCACCCCAGTGCTCTCCCCACTGTCCCCCTTGAAAAAGTCTCCTCTCCTGCCGCTACAAAACCAAGGGAAGTAAGTAGATAAGACAATCCAGATGGATTTTCTGGTACGTTGAAATAAAGAATCAAAACCAAACAAAAAAGCAGGGAGAAGAAAAAGGGGATAGGAGGCAGCAAGCATGATAAATTACTAATTACTAAATGGACTTGTTTCAATCAGGA
>VZRI01000154.1:109695-181185 GCA_013397515.1 Upupa epops | reverse complement strand
AAAAAATAAAAAAAAAAAAAGGGGGGGGGGGGGGGGGAGGAATGAACTTGCTTCTTTCCTTGATTCTAGCTTTTTGCAAGAAGATCAAAGAGATTTATGACCTGTGTCTCTTCGAGTCTGATGCCAGAAAAGAACATGTTCTCATTAATAGTCATTTTCTCATCAAAATAGGGCTTTTATGCAGACAATGTGCAAAGCTTTTACAAAGCTGATTGTTGACAAAATTTTCAATAAGTTTCAGTGCAGTGAACGGCACACAGAGAGAAAAACTAGAAGGGTGGCTGATCACTTTTACACGTTCTGCAGTAAAAATCAATCCTCTCTCAAAAGTAAAAACCACCAGTGAAATCTTGTGAGAAGCACAACTGAGCAAGCTTGCAAGGAGAGAACCTAAAATTTTTTTGATGATCGGAGTAAAAATATATGCAGTCAATTTTTTTGTTGTTGTTGTTTTTCTGAACTTCAGCAAAACTTCTTAAAACTGGAAATCTTGAGAGAATGATGTTTTCTCTTGAGATTTCCTGTACATCCAGGTTTCAGATGAGTTAGTAATACAGGCATCTGGGGACGATCTCCCATGGTATATTACTGCATAATTAGTTACAATATGGGGATTTTATGCCTCCCACTGCAGACTCCAGAGACCGGATACTGGGTAGAATGGGCCATTTGTTTGTTCTGGTATACTGGTCCTTGTTACCAAATAGCCATTCTCACTCTGTTTAGATAGCATCTCCTAATCCTGAATAATAAAGGCATCTGCAACTGTAAAATAAACACATGTAAAAATGTTTTCAGTCACAGAGGATTATGAAATAGGAAATGTATTTGGGTTTGAGGTTGGACAGAGGACCTGATCTAAATCATATCTTCAGTGTGTACACATTACAGCAGCAAGGATCCTGCTTCTGCCTTCACCAAGAAACTTGTTCCCTGGTACTGCTTATTGACCTGGGTTTTATTCTACACTCTAAGCTGGAGTTGTGACATGGTCTACTTATAAAAAATATATCAATCTCTCTCCTCTAAAGTGAGTTTTAGCTGTTGTTGTTTCCTAAACAGAGATCATATGCAGAAGTAATTTAAAGAACTGTAATGAAGAAGTGGTTACCTCCTGTGGAAATCAGCTGAAACAGAGATGTGAACAGAAACTTAATGGATCACCCTTTCCATCCCCTGTTGTCTTCTATGGGACTGCTTGTTCTGTGGGGTTTTTGTGCAGCTTTTGGGAGAGTTTTATTTAATTCTTTAATAGAGAGAAACTACTAGACCTATGGCTGATACTAAAGTCCTACCAACTGTCTGTAATGCTTAAGGACTCTAGGAAATGCTCCAAAATGGACATGGCACAGGAAAAGCTCTACAGCACTACTAATGTAACCTATTTGGTGCAAAAAAATAGTTTTAAGGTATTTCTGTGTGGTGCATTGCTTTTGCTGGGTTGGAACCAAGCCCTGGTTTATGGTTAAAGATATAACAGAAACTGCTTCAGTCTCTGAGCTTTTGCCTGGCAGAAGAGTGGCTTTAAGGTATGCATTCTCTCTGTGGTGCACATGCAAACATAGATGCGTACATCTCTGTATGTGTGTAGAAATATAGATATATTCATGTTTGTGAGTTCATGTACATACATGTCTGTGGTTTTAGGACTTTGCTGTGCACCAGACCAGTGAAAAGAAAATAGATTTTGAAGGCTATTGTTTTTTTTTAATTCTGTCTTTCTTGATGGCTCAAAGTTCTTCATGCTGTCACATCTTGACCTTTTGTATGAAAGCAGGAGCAGACAAGTAATCATGGAAAAGAACAGGAAGGCTGTCTATTACTTTGGGTTGCTGCTGAAAGGAAAGTAGCAGCACATTACATCCTCAGGCTCACTGGCGGAGCATTGCAACCAGTGGCTCAGTATTCCCTCAGCACTCAGCAATACCAAAAGATGCCATTCTCCTACTGCACTTATTCCACTATGCCATAATTAGCCATACTTTGGTTCCAAGGCATCTTAGGTCTGCCTGCACTAGGTCTCATGTTCTCCATTTCTTCAGAATTCTTGTCGTCTCATTTGAGAAACTGCTATCTCTTATCACAGAAATCAAGCCATTTGCTTTACCGGTTTAGCATCCAGCTAGGGAAGAGACTGTTATCATTGAATGCTGTAAGTTACGGTAGCAAACACTAAAATTAGAAAGTTCTACTAGCATGCAGCATATAAGCACAAGAGCTTTCACCTAGCTAGCTGAGGTGTTCTGGGCTGGTTTAGGTGTGCTGCCAGACAGGGCTGCCAGAGAAGTGTGTTGGATGCAAACTGTAGGGGACTATGCTAGTTGCTAGCTCCAAAGCTCATTTCCTTGTCTAGAAGATAAGAAGCAAGGCACAGCAGAGCATCCAGTGATGAACTGAGGAAAATATTGTTATTTTCAGACCTTAAGTAACTTTCTAGGACAAGAAGACAAGGAAATACTTGTCTGTAGATTTGACAGAGAATGTGAGAAGTATTTAGGCTAAATGCCTCTTTTTTTCCCAGCATGTTATTGAGCTTATCTAGCAGACGCTTTACAGGAGTGCAGAAAGCATTTGGCTGACAAGAACTTAAAGGACAATAAAAGGTTCGGCCTCCACCAGTGTCCTAATTTAGGGATTGTTGCAAATATAATAGTTTTCTCATCATGATTCCTAATGTTCAACACTTTTCTATACCATCTAAAACTCCCGACTTCATCACATTCTAATTTAATCAACTGGTACAAGTGATATCAGTAAATAGCAGCAAGGAAGCATGCAGAATAACAAGAAAAGATGGTTCTTGAGATCAAATTAATGTCCAAATCAATCAACCAAGCCCTACGGAAAGAGCAAATGAAAAGTTTTGTGAGAGCTAACAAACACTTATTGCCATTGAGATCTCTTTTTTTGCTGTCCCTCAGTGCACTGCAGCATCATTCTTCCTGCACAAACGTAATGCACCAGGATCCACTAAATGAGTTTTTTGTAAGAATGATGCATCTCAGCAGACTGAGTAGTACTGAAGTATAAGGACAGTAGGGTTTAAGAAATGCTGTAAGTACTTGCAAACACAGAGCTTAGATATAGCTTGTTGAAATTCAATTTATGCATCATTGTAAGTATCACCAGGAAAATGTACTTGTACCTTCCCTGTGTTATAGCAATATAGCTGTGAACATATTGTTGCTAGATGACAGTCCAGCCATTTTAGTTCCATGGAACAAACACATTGTCCTGAACAAAGGCAAAAAAATAGTAATTTTAATATTTTTTTTTTGCTTTTCATAACTGGCTGCTGAGTTTCATTTTCAAGTTGCAGTGAGTGTTGTGACACTGCACCACTTCTCTTTGGAAAAAATTGCCGTGCTTTAGAATTACCGCCATCCTTTTCAAAGAAGGACTGCAATTGCACACCCTTAAAATTTATTTTTAGGAGATAGAGGTGTATTATGTAGATAATTAAATACTATTCAAAGTCATCAGATTGTATAGATAAAAACTGTGACTGAAGTCTAACAATAGTTGAACCCTTATTGAAGTACAGATTAACATATTCATACAAACACATGCCTTCAAAAACAGGGTGCATAGCTCACAATCCCTTCAACTGTAGTCATTGACACAGAGCTGAGAGCACTTTTTTCACATGGGAGCAGGGATTGAAAATTAATGCTGTGCACCTTCATTTCAGAGCCTGCATAACAGAAGCAAGTAGTTGACTTATATCTGTTGTGATTTAGGAACAGAATACACCAAAGAGATTGCACATATATTAATTCCTAAGGTGAAATAGTGAGTTGCAGAATCCCCTTTAACATTCCTGATATAGAAGGGAGATCAGTCCAACAGTTTAGGCATATATTTCATAAGAGGAATGAATAGATGAGCGTTCTTGTAATATTCAGAAGCCTTCCTATAGCACTTTTATGCATACAGGTAGAGCGGTTTAAAGTAAAAATATGGGCTATCATCTCAATATTAGAGCTGAGCAAGACTCAGGGAATGAGGGTGTGCTTAGGATAAGCTATTTAGCCAGTATTGTACAGGAGAGTCCTGTTTAAGCCAGAGCTGGAACTTAGCAATCCTATCTGATTTCTATAAGATTTATATTCACTTACCAACGTGCAGGGGGAGAACAGTAAGTCCTTTTCTTGTTTATTTTTTTGTTTGTGTGACAGTTTCTGGGATTTATTCCATAATAGATCAATTTATTTTGCAATGCATCCTTTTATTTTTATTTTTATTTTAAACTGGTGACTTCTTCTTGCAAAGGTAGCATAAAACTACACAGATATTGTTTTGTCCATCCATCTGTCTAAGCCTCAGGGCCTGATTGTCATTTTCACTGAGACTACTTTATACTGCTCTAACCATGTCAATGAACCTTACAGTCACAGCCATAAATGTAATTTACACCTACTTGAGAGCTCCTATGCCTTGCCAGAAAGATGTATCTTAGTAAGAAAAAGGCTCTAATATACTTTGAAATCTAAATGTTGATCTCTTTTGTAGGTTTATTACTTGTATATGCAACAACATGATCCTGAAGACATGGGCAACACACTCATTGTGATGTCCCTGACTACTCTCATTGTGATGTCCCTGACTGCTCTCATTGTGATGCCCCTGACTGGAATATGATAAAGCATCTCATACTCCCAATCCAAAAAAACCACCATGGCATGGTCATTCCTGTTAGTTTATAAAATAGTGAAAATAAGAGGAGAACAGGGGCCAAAAAGTAAGAATCAACATCCAGAAGGCCTGGAAAACATTCTATACTCATTAACATTCATGAATGTGATCATGAAGTAGAAATGCACCCAAACAATATAAATCAGCTCCATGCCATGACAAGCTCAATAACTGCACAAGAGAGGGAGTTATAAGTCTGTATCACCTTACTTTTCAGTACATTCAGCATGGGCGAGCCAAGGTGTAGCTATACTCAGTCAACAAGCTGAGAAGCCTATTGGATGAAGACATACTGCTTATGTAAAGACTGTGATAGGGACTACATTCACTTATCTGCTGGAATCATTCAAGTAATTTGTTAAGCACCATGCAGGCAAGTTTCTTCTGTCCAAATTTGCTGACAAACTATCAGGATCAGTAACAACTTGTTCATCCACAAGTATGATATCTTCAAATTAAACCCAGAAAATAATTTCTTTTTAGAAAAACAAAGATAAAGGGTAACTCTCTAAAATTCTTCTGTCTACAATTGCAAAGAATAGTATTAAAGAGAAGTATTATAACTGCCATCTTGTAGCAGATGTGTTTGTCCCATCACATCTGGGACATCACATTTGTAACCTATCTCCATCTCTAGTCAATAGAAATAGGCTCAGAATCTTCTCTCCTGGTTACCTGCCAAAAAACTCAAACCTAAAAACCCACCACAGACAAAACCAACCCCCTACAAATCTATACCAACAGACTATAAAATTAAATACTTCTTCCAAGATACTGTACGTCCACAGATGTTTATGGTCTCTTTTGGCACAGTGATAACCTGTGTTGAAGGGTTCCACAGCCCATTTATGAATTGTCTTTTGTGAATAATGTTGGTTAGTCAATAGTGTGTTGACATTCACCTCCAATTAATACCTATTTCCTCTTCTAGACACGCCTTTCTGTCTGCCAGACAGAACGAGATGTATTTTTACTTTGTCTTCTGTTATGTATTTCAAAAGTCCTCTTAAAAGGGGAGGCTTGAGAGAGCTGAGCCTGTTTAACCTGGAGAGAAGGAGACCAAGCAAAGGTGTGATAGATGCTTACAATTACCTAAAGCGTGAGTGTCTGGAGGATGGAACCAGACTCTTCTCTCTAGTGCCTTGTGACAGGACAAGGGTCAACAGGCTCAGACTATGACACAGGATGTTACACCTAAACATAAGGAAAATATTTTTCACAGTGAGGATGATAGAGCACTGGAACAGGCTACCCAGAGAGGCTGTAGAGTCCTCACTGAAGATATTCCAAGCCTACCTGGATGTTTTTCTAAATGATATTCTCCAAATCATCCTGCTCTAGCAGGGGGTTTTGTTGAGATCATCTTGAAAGGTCTCTTCCAATTGCTATCACTCTATGACTTTATGAAATTACAAGACAATCAACAAGGCACAGAAATTGTTGTTTATACTTTGTATGGAGGATACACAATGTTTGAAACCCCTTTCTTCGGTGTATCAGTCTAAATACAAAGATTTTAACAAGGAACCTGAAGCATCTTTCACAAGCACCAGTTACTCTATTAAAACCGTGGAATTAGCAAGAACATCCCATGAACACCCATGATCCTAGATGTAGGTCTTCTAGTTTCACAAAGCAGAAATAACAGAAATATGTCCGTCTACTTCATGGAATCATTAGGGATAGGAAGGGACCTCAAAAGAGCATCAAGTCCAATCCCATAACTTTATTTTCTGGTGTCTTAATATTAATTGTTCCAGCTTAAAGACCTCCCTGGAAATGCTAGTCAGCATTGAGAGTTCACTGTCTGTTACCCAAACTAGGTTATTATTATATCTCTACAGATACCTTCCCAGTGGGGACAGTGTTGCAATGCAAACTGCAGCCTGGACTCTTGAAGTCAAGCCTGAATTCCCAGCTTTTTCATTATCAGTGTCATATATTGTGTGACCCTGGCCAAGGCACTTAATTTCTCTGTCTGAACCTGTAAAATGTGGTAATAATATTTCCTTCTTCACGCCTTTCCTCTGGTTTGTCTATTTGAAACCTCAGTCATGTCTCGGGCTCAGTGTTGAAAACAACCTAGTGTAGGCTAATTGGAATATCACAGATAAAGGTTGTAAAATACAAGTAGGAAGGAGTTGTGGTCTTTTTTTTACAACATCTACCCATCTGGAGCTCTGGTCTTGACTGCCCATAGACCACAATGTAGGTTTAAGCCAGTAAAATCAATAATATTACCTGTGGTATTCATGTCATGGGGATAGATATACTGTGTGGCTATTCACTTCTCCTGAGTCTCCTCCAGAAAAGAGTACATTTTTCAGTCAAATTCTTTGGTTTTGTTTCATTTTTTTTAAATTCTTACTGAGTCTTTTAAAGACTCAAAAGCAAAATTCTTAGCAGATTGATCAAGTCATAAATTACATAACAAATATATATATATATATATTATTAGTTATTTATTATTGGTTCTTATCAGCTATTTGATAATTCCATCCAGAATAGAAAAAGCAGCAAGCAATGATTTAAGATGAGAGCTGGCTTTGACTGTGCTATTTTTCTAATTCCTCTCTGCCTCTGGTTTCTTTCTGTTATTTCCCTCCAAAGCCTTTTTTCATGCCAATAAATCACTTTTCCGTCAGCAGGACTACCCAACAATTTGCAGCAAATATCCTATCCAACAGTTTGACGCAAATATGGCTGTGAACAAGCGAAGGAAAACTTCGTTCTTGCTGTAGCGTTCTGTCTTTTTCTGATATAAAAGAGACAGAGAAGGCAATGATGGAAGAAAGGAAAAAAAATACCCCCTTAAATCATAAGCTCTCCATGCATGTAAACCCAGTACTTAGTATACAGCCTCGTCACCTTGACATTTATTCAGCTTGCTGGAGACTCGTGTGCCCTCAGTCAAAGCTAATTAACACTTAATTGACTTCACGAGAATTTTGTTCAGCAGTTCTGATTTGCCACTCATCGTGAAACATGTAGCTGTAACTTTTGAGAGCTCAGCAGTTGTGGGAGGTTTGGCAGGTGTCAGGGGAGTCGGTGAGCGAAGGGGGAAAGGGGAGTGTAGGAGTTTCTGTCTCGCTCTTTTTTCTTCCCGTCTCTCATTGAAACCGATACAAGGGCACAGGAGTAACAAAATAAGGCATTCAATAGATTGTCGTTGTGGATACGTTTTATTTGGCTAAAAGCACAGTTTACAGTAGTTGAAGTTTGATTGATCTGTTGATAAACACTAATGTTTTGCAGTTGACAATTTTTCCATGTTAATTTCCTTAACTTTGGCAGTCCTGGCTGGCAGGACCCTATAAATAGTATCAGTGTCATCATTCTTTTTAAGTTATTAATGAGCCATCGTGTTTATAGAGGTTGGGATTTGGGGACAGGCTGTGCTTGACTGCAGTTTCTGACATTGATGCGTTAGCAGTTGGAACTGGGTCTGGATTCGAATAAGTAGGGGAAAAAACAGAAAGGAAAAAAGCAAAAAGAGGCTTGGCACTAGCCAAAAGCATTTGGAGTGGACAGGAACAGTTAATAATTAAAAGATAATTAAAAGTATATAGAAAATTACAGGATACTGCGCGCAATCTGCTCTGATGCTGCTGCCACTTGAAATACACGTCTGACTAATTATCATTTCACCTGTGATGAAGATCTTTTTTTTTCTCAGCCTTCCTTCCCACTGTGCTGAGCCTTAGCCTATGTCCAGACTTTCATGACTGCCAAGGACTGACAAGACACTAGAGAAGGCATGACTAATTAACTGGGCCAAGCTATCTACTGGCTGAATTCACAGCAACTTCAGTCAAAGCTGCCAAACATGTAACTACATGTTTGGATAAGGATGTCCTTCTCCAATTGTGATGTTCTAATGAGCTGTTAAATATTTGCCCAGTACTAAGTAGAAGATGCTTTGTGCTGGGAAGAAGCATGGTTTCACTGTTTGCATTCCTTGCATCTGCTTAGTTTGTGTAGATGGGCACATCACAAACTTCTTCCTCTACTGGGTAAACAATAAGATCCTGACATTCTGATGGCCTCTAGACTCTCTAAGAAATGCTGGGAGTGCTCTCAGAACTAAGACACATGCCAAGAGAGGAGCCTCTTTCCACAGTGCCATCAACAATCTTGGGTGCAAACCACTCTGCTAGATAAATGCCAGCTCCGATTTTTCTGCTGGCAGAATATGCAAAATGTTGTCTGCCTGAATAATTTTATATTCTTTGGAGCTTCTCCTTTCTCCGCTTCCATCTTCAACATACTTGCAGAGAAATAGATTTTCTTTGCAATTAATAGAAATTTTTCTCATATATATATATGTGTGTGTGTGTGTGTGTGTGTGACAATAGGAAAAGGTTTTTTTACTAAAAGAGTGATCAGATTTTGGAACAGGCTACCCATGGAGGTGATTGGGTCACCATCTGAGTGGCATGATCTAGATGTCATTCTGCTGTCCACTAGGACTCCCAGGTTCCTTTCTCCTACACTGCTCTGCAATAGATCAGTCCCCGACCTGTTCTGGTCCCTGGGGTTATTCTTGCCAAGATGCCAGACTCTGCACTGATCCTTGTTGTACCTCATTCAGTTTCTCTCTGCCCAGCTCTCTAGCCTGAATGGCAGCACAGTCTGCTGGGGTGTCTGTGACATCACCCAGCTTTGTGTCACCAGCAAACTTGCTGACAGTGCACCCCAATCCCTCATCCAAGTCATTAATTAATAGATTCAAGAGGACTGGTCACAGTAGTGATCCCTGGGAGATGCCACTGAGTGTGGGCCTCCAACTAGACTCTGTCCCATTGACCATTACTCTCTGGCTTCTATCCTGCACCCAGTTCACAATCCACCTCACTACCTGATTTTCCAGGTCCTTTTAAACACAGGCCATTCCACAGTTAATTATGCCATTACAAATAACAGAATCTACCAGTGTGAATTTCATTTAGGGAACCAAGATTGTAAAGGTTAGGCATTCAAACACACCATTTTGTAAACAAATATAAGTCAAGTTAGGTATCAATTTTCTAAGAAAGAAGTGGTGATACACCCAGCATTTATCATCCTTACAAAGTAGCTCCAAGACTGGTACTAATATGAGTGTTCCTATTCCATGAGTGAGTACTGGATTTTTTTAGGCTAGGAGAAGGAAAACTACAGTTTAAAGATAGGAATACAAAAGCACAGATTCCATACATTTCCTTGCTATCAAGTGGTTAATTTGGTATATGGTAGGAAATACAAGGAAAATCTCCATGAAAAATAAGAAAATGCAAATGTAGAATACAATATGAATTGAACTGAGAGGTCCAAAGCTGTAGGAAACAGGCCAGAGAACAGTGATGAACTTTTACACATTGCTTTAACCAGTTCCATTTATTTATTTTGCACATAACCAAGCACTGAAACGTACATCCAGTACCTCAGGCAACTTCCTTCACCTTTCTGCAGTAAAAGATTCATAGGGAGTTCAATTATAGAGTGATTGGCTAATTTCAATAGCTTGTTTTAGCCATTAAGCCCTCCACAAAGACTTTATGAATGTTCTAATGAATATCTTGCAAGACTTTCAGTGTAATGAAATTTGTATTAAAACACTATAAGGAGTGTCCCACAATGTAAGGTCACTTCCATTTGTTCTCATTACAGCCCTAGAAGGACAAAAGGAAAAAAAGAGTACTTTTTTTTTTCTTTTTTGGCTGCAGAAGAGATGTTAACTTTGGGCACACAACTTGTAGTGTTAACTTGCAAGTAACAGTGTCACTGGTTTATAGTGACCTAGGAGACTCTTGAATGGTTTTGCTAAATTGAGCTAGAACGGGCAAAATCCACCCTTTACTTTCTCTTCAGGTAATGTATAAATACAACTCCAGAACTTGTGATTGCATTAGGGAAGTTGAGGGGTGGTGCAGGATCTTTAACAGCTTGTACAAACCAAGGGTAAATGATGAAGAGTAAGATTAGAAACAATTGATTATTGAATCCCTACCTGTTAACCGGTGCAAAGAAAGACATGAAAATTTCACAGTATCACAGTATCACAGCAATGATGAGGCTGGAAAAGACCTTAAAGATCATCCAGTCCAACCTAAAACCAAACAAGTAAACCTAAACATCTGACATCTAGATCATGCCACTCAGCACTTCATCCAGCCTAACCTTGAACACCTCCAGAGACAGTGACCCAACCACCTCCATGGGCAGCCTGTTCCAAAACCTGATCACTCTTTCAGTAAAAAACCTCTTCCTAATGTCAAGTCTAAACCTCCCCCGATGGAGCTTAAGACTGTGACCCCTTGTCCTGTCTCCAGTGTCCAGGGAGAAAAGATTAACCCCTGCCTGACCATAACAACCTTTTAGGTAGTTATAGACAATGATAAGGTCAACCCTGAGCCTTCTCTTTTCCAGGATAAACAGACCTATCAACCTCTCTTTGTAGGGCTGACCTTCCAGCCCCTTTACCAATCTAGTTGCTCTTCTCTGGACTTGTTCCAGCACTCAACATCCTTCCTAAACTGAGGGGCCCAGAACTGAACTCAATACTCTAGATTATATATGTTTATAGCATTTAAGAAATGAGTTGGGAGAGTTATCCATGAATAATTAACCCATCAGCTTATCTTCAAAATCTGGACAGCCAGGAAGCAGGCACTGCTCACACAGCAAAGTCTTGGAATGTTAATTACTAAAAATACGCTTTTTTAGTACAATGATTAGTATATTTTAATTACCTGATGTTATTACTCATGTAACCAATATGTTAGTTAATGATTTGCTTTTGCAGCCAGTGAGGAAGAAGACTCTGGTGTGGTATGCCCTGCACTGATAGAGGATCAAGCAGTCAACGCTCGAGTTAATGTCTGCATTGTTTTATATAGACTGGAGAAATGGCTTTACTTTATCTGAACTGTAGTGCTGTGGAAGTATTAGGGGATTGTCTATACAGAGGTGAGACACTTGCAAAATTATCTTGAATTAATTTTTAAAGTGGATTATTTCAATCTCATTAAACTGTCATCTGGATCTCTGACCGAGAGTTAAAGTGGTCTTATTGTGATTTTGCTTGATTCATTTCCAAGCTTACACTGAATGAAGGCCACTTGAATTTTGACTAAGTGTTCAAACAGGTCATTCTGCTGTTAAATACAGATTAAATTACTGAATAGATCTCTGTACATGAATGCAAGTATGGAACAATCTCAAATTAACTATATTCATATAAATATTTGTCAGTCACTAAATATATTCATTAAATGCTGTCTTTGTTTGACCATGCAGTATGTGGTTAGCTATAGAAGTTCATCTGCTGTAGACACATTTTTGTGGTGTTGTCTCCTCATGTAGCAACTTTTATAGTCAAACAAAGATGTATTGAAATGTTGAAGTTGTTGGAATAGGGTTATTAGTTGGACTTGATGATCTCAAGGGTCTTTTCCAACCTGAATGATTCTATAAAAAAAGGTTAGTTTTCTACAATAGATTTATGAAATCTTTCTCTGCTTTATTCTGACCTCTCCTCCTCATGGAGTACTTAACATCTTTGTTGTGCTCAGGGTCTCACCTCCCTCTGCCTGTTTGTATTGTTCAGTGTGCACATGCTGGTGTACATGTACTTCTTTCACATTAATTTTCTACAAGTTCTTCTTCCAACTTCAGATCCATCAGACTGAACATGTGAAACTCAATGGTTCTGAAGATGATATAAGAACTTATTTGATTTTGCTCTGAAACAGATGAGCAGTGCTCAGAAGGCTCCACGTTATGCCATTACTCTTTATGGAGGAACCACAGATGACCAAAGGTGTTAAGAGAAAATGTGTGGGGCAGTGGTCTCATATGCACCTTCGAGTACATAGCTAGCACTCACCAAAACTCTACTCTGGGGTCCACATATGTATACCTAAATATTGCAGCACTGACACCTGCTAACTATAGGCTACCTTTTAATTAGAGGAGAGAAAGGAGCACTTCAGAGTAATAATCATTTCACTGTAAAGTATACATCTAAAACTGCACGTTGAAAATATTTGTTATTGTCTGCTGATTATACAAGAGTGCAACATGCCTCTCTTAGGTTCGCAGAGCTGGTGAACATGAAATGAATCTTACCATTTTAGTTTGATTGTCTTGCTGCTGTGCTGCTTTATTGGTTTGTTTTTTCACTTATGATGTATTACAGACTTGTTTGCCACAAGTGAGAAATGATCAATGCGTGACAGACTCCTGTAAAGTTAATCTTAAAGATGAAAAAATTCCTGAAGTTCAATTTTCTTCTAACACAGAGGATCATTTGCTAGGATGTTTTCTCTTCCTTGGGGTATGCTGTATATATATGTATATATATAAACATGTATACATGTATATATGTATACATAAACATATATACATGTATATATATATATATATATGCACAATATACCCTGTCAATAGCACCCTTCATGAAAGGTATTTCTGGAAGGACTGGGTAAGTCACAAAGTGGTGGAAGGAGTGACTTTAGAGAGGTTATTAATACAGGAATAAAAATAGCATTTATTCTTGCAGTTGATATTAGGATAAAGTAGTCATGAGAATCGCACTGACATACAGTTCTTTGTGGTTATGGTTTGTTCAGGAATTACTCAAAGAATAAAAGCCTGACTGAAGTAGGGGGAAAGGGTGACACAGCCCCAGATCATAGAAAGTAGCAACATTATGAAATATATATTTTCCTCTTAAATTATACTTTTCAACCATTTCCAGAAAATATTGATACTTCCCCCTGGTAATCATTACCATAACCAGGTCCTATTCTTTTTTGGATTATTGTGTCATGGGTTCATGTGTTTGAAGGCAAACAGAATTTACTCTCAATGACACTCATGGATTATTGCAGAGTTTTCCATTTTCAAAGAATTTTGCAAACATTGGCTGTAGAGTCTAACAAAAGCTTCTGGAGAGGTCACCATAACAAGAAACAATTAATTTAGAGTGAAGAAAAATAATCCTTAGTTTATATATATATTTTTTTTTTCTGATTGCAGTATCTGTTGTTATGGAGATGAGTTTGTTGTTGTTAACTGACCTGACGGTAATAATTTTCTTTATTACTGAAATTCTGGACAATTGATCAAAAAGTGCTTCTTGGTTTTGCAGAAGATTTCACAGTATTGAGAAAGATCTTGTGACATACAGATCTGCTAAGCCAAGTCTCAGCCATCTGCTGAGAAACATTTCTCAGGAAGGTAGAGGAGAAAAGACACTTGTAATGGACATACTCCATTGTGTCTCAGCCATCAGAATCACTCAAAGTCGTTGATGCATAGATGGTCAGGAGGATGGAGCCAGGCTCTTCTCAAGGTCAGCTACTGATAGGACAAGGGGCAATGGGTGAAAGCTGGAACAGAGGTCGTTCCATATAGGTATCAGAAGGAACTTGTTCACAGTGAGAGCAATGGAGCATTGGAACAGGCTGCCCATGGGGGTTGTGGAGTCTCCTTCCCTGGAGACATTCAAAACCTGCCTGGATGTGTTCCTCTGCAACTTGGACTAGGTGATCCTGCTGTGGCAGGGGGATTAGATTAGATGATCATTCAAGGTCCCTTCTGATCTCTAATGATTCTATGATTCTATGATACAGATCAGTCTGTGATCCTATTTTGTAGACCAAGGATTCATTACGTGTTTGTTAACAATACTCCCATTTAGAATCCTTCTTTGCATTGACTAAACCAGCCTCTTAACTAATAAAGAAATGTGCAATAAACAACATTAAATAAAAATTCTTCATTTTCCACTCTTGGTAATATATTTGCTCCACACAACTACAGTCTCATGGACTACCATACCTATGTGCCTGTGGGTGTGCCAACAGTGAAAGGTGTCTGATATTCATTACTTTCCTTAAACATGAGTCACCTTGAAAATAGTGATACTGTCAAGTGTATTGACTTGTTTTCTTACAAAAATTACTCTTGTGACCCTTTGGATGTTAGAGAAAATAGTTACCAGTTCAATTAACTGCATCCTCTTCATGGAAATCTTAACAATGCAAACAACTCAGGCAACGTTAACAATGATAATTCTAGCAATTTGGCTTAAAAAAGGGAGCGTGACAAGAGGTGTCTTCCAGTGCAGGAACACTGATGGTGTCCATGACCCTGAGATGCATTTTGTAATTTAAAGAGATTAAATCACTAGAAAAGTCTGGTCTTCTTGAAATACTGTTAATCGACACTCCCAACATGAGCTTTCAGTGAAGAAGCACTAATCTGAAATACATGCCATAAATCACAGCCCCGTGGTCTCAAGGGGCTTGAAAATATAAGTGTGGTTGTCCAGAAAGGTATAACTGTAGTGAACTCAAAGACATAGCACAACCATTGAGACCACTGTGCAAAGACTGCCTCAAAATGAGTATTGTTGTCTTGAGTATTGCAAGTGTGCACTGTTTCTATGTGCGAGGGAGAAGCAGAAGAGAGGGGAAGGAAATGGAGAAGTCAGAGCAAAATTTTTGATGTTGTTTGGTGCTTAAGTTTTAGTGAAAAATTGCAAGAGAGACATGACACTAAAGACTTTATTTCTTCAAGAAACACCATTGGAATCAAATTAGATATGCACATTTCACTGGGAATAGCTCACAAATAATTCTCCATGGCCATATGCACTTCATTCAGTCCAGAGTTAATTTTGCATTTTGTTATCCTCAAAGGATAGCTTAACTTTAGTTCTCTTTTAAAGATGTAATGAATAGCTAAGAGGGTCGTTGTGTGCGTGTGTGTGGACGTGAAAGAGAAAATATTTGTTTCTTTTAAAAAGAAAGAAAATGAGAGAAAGAGATCGGGTTGGTTTTTTGTGGTTTTTTTTTTTTTTCTCAGCTTCTCTTGAGGAAACTGTAGGTTAAGAGTCTCTTGATTTAAGACAATTTACTGTAAAGTCTAGATTAAACATATTTGTGTGTCTGAACAACAACTCCATATGCTCAAGCAGCAGTTTTATCAACATGTACAAATCACCATTTGCCTTTAAAAAAACTAATTTCTTTCCACTAGCTGAAGTGTTTCCACAGTTCAGTGCTACTGAAGATATCACAGTAAAACCTGAATATGCCAAATAGGAAAATGACAGAAAGTTTTGTAAACGAAAGCTGCATATTTGAGATGAAATGTGCTAGTTTAACTTATTATGGGAGACACTATCATTACAGGGAGAGAAGAGAATATCATACAGGAATAGCTGTATGATCTGGAGGACAGGAAGAATTGAAATCAAATTAATTTAACAGAGTGAATTGCCAGGCTATTTGCTCCGAGAAGGATAGTAAGAATTTTTGCTTTTAGAATCAGTACTGATAGAGATGAAGATAATAGTCTTTGGTGCATCAGTCTTTCACCAATTATTATTATCAGTTTAATGTGGATAGTTTAACATGTGGGTGATACAGGGAAGAACAAATCTCATTTTTCAGTATACTATTCTGACTTCATCTGAAATAATAGAAATGATTATGGGAAAAAAGTCTTACAGGAAAAAGCACAAAGGGCAGATACGAAGTCTAGGGAATGGAGAATCCCTTGAACTACCAGAGATGAAAGCAGATGGCAAAATGAAAGGTGACAGAATATGACTGCAGCAAATAAACATTTTGAGAGGTAAACGTCAGGAAATAAGACAGGCTACTTAAGCTAAAGAGGAATGCTGGTGGAAAAGAAAATAGATGTGTAATGCCTGGGAAGGAAATAAGCTAAAGATCGAACAGATTTTTTATAGGCACTGAAGAATGAGGGTCTGGAGTTGACTTGGTACTTCAGTCACAACTGAAACTGTTGAGGTTTCAGAGAGGTCTGTATGCCAAGCAGGTGTCAACTCTGTGTCCCAGTATGGACCTTCCTGCCAATGTCTTGAAGCCTATGGTGACTTTTGAAACTTTGAGCTATTGATAATTCAGTTTAAAAGGAGAGATCTGAGCAAAATACAATGCAACCCTGGAAGACTGTAAGGGAAGACGATGGAACAGGAAGAACAATACCCACCTGAGTGTGTAAAAAAGCCACATGCTGGAAAAAAACAGCTGAAATTATGCACTCAAAATGGAAGAATTCCTTCAAAATCAGGAACTCGTACATAAATCTGGAAGCTATATAGAAAGTAGTGCTACCTATTACACAGAGATCACTGAGAACTGAAAATAACTTTGAAATTAATTTACAAAAAGAATAGTAAAAATATTTTTGTCTTCAGTACTTATTTTCATTTTGCTTTTTCATACTGAATGAACGATGTACAGACATAAGCAAGACAAGTCACTCTATCTGATTTTACTCTAACCACTACTACAGTTATGGAAAATCCAGGGCTGCTTTTTAGATGTGAATGCAATTTTTATGGATTACTTTTAAAATGAAATAAAATAATCCCTAAACTGAATGAGAAAAGGATTCCCTGAAAGCCTGTATAGAGTTTTACAAAGGAGTAAGAAAAAAAGGAAAGAGAAAAAAAAAAGAATAATAGAACAGCCTACTCTGTCACCCCCCACTGAATAAAGCGGCTTCACCTCAGTTTTGCCAGCTTTTGTGAAAACTGTTATTTGGTTTCTATGTAATATTGAAGCTCTACAGGAGCTTCATATTTAGCACCTTGTTGCTTCTCTGCTTTTATCCTGCTGGAGAAAACTGTTTTTTACATACGGTAACTACTCATGGGACATTGGGCTAAAAAATAAAAATAAAGCTGCTTAAAAGCCTGATGCACGTACTGAGCAACACTTGATTGAGGAAAAGATCCAGACGAAATTTGGTTTCCAAATTTTCAGCTTTTTAAAATAACCATCAAACAGCGCTGGTCCCTAAAGGTTTTTATTTTTCATGCATGAAGATTCAGTTTATGAGCAAAACATTTTGTAGGGTTCCAGTCACAGCTCAGTGGATGTTGTTCTGAGGAACATTTGTCTTCACCACTGGAAGTAACTGTCTGAAAAAGCTGTATACTTTATCGATTTCAGGCACACGCAAGTCTGAACTCCAAAAGGGTGCCTTAGCTTGCCACCTGTGCTCTTTTCCCTCGCACAGGACCTTTTGATTTCAAGGCTGTTCAGCATGTATGGAAAGTAACACTGACCAAACTGTGTGAAAGCATCTGTTTCACACAGTGGATGGTTTTTTTTTCCCTATGTGTTATAAACCTCACTATGTAAAAAAATGTTACCAGCTCCTAACCTCTGTGTGGTTAATGTGCTGTGCTTGGAAGATGCCCCACGCTTGGTATAGAAGATGGTATTTTCATGTGTGTGTTTAACATCTGTTTTCATCTTTTTCAGAGAGATCTAAGTGAAATGAACTTAATGCTTTAGACAAGATACTCCACTCACTAGTTTCTTTTTGTCTTAACTCCGGTTTCCATCTGGCTATCACGGTAATTTTAGAGCCAGAGAAGTATGAAAGAATCAGCCCAGCTCCCTTCTGAGTGCACCCAATTTCACTTATGCATATTCAATGATTCAAAATGAATGAACAAGTCATGACATCATGATCCTTTACAGGGCAACAGCCTGTTACTAAGCAAAGGTTTTTGCTAGGCTGCGTCTCCAAGAGATACATGGTGCATTGGACTCGGTTCCTTTGTATCCTGCAACATCTTTACACAGAGACTTCGAGTTCAGGCACCTCCTGGTGTGTTGAACCTGAATCTTCTCCCAGCTCTGGATAACATGCCCAAGCCTGCTTGCGTGTGTATGCAGAAGGCACAGACACCAGGATATTCTTTCTCTACCCCCTGGTCAGGAGACATCACAGCTAAGAACCAGGCAGATAAATGGCACACCAACTTCTGTTCTTCAGAAGTGTGGTACTTTCAAAGTGTCAGAAAAACTTTTGCTTTAGGAAAGCAGATCATGGTGAGCAGGACACTTTCCTGGGCTGGCCTCTGTCACTGATGGAAGCATAAAGGGAGAAAGAAGTGTATTGGAAGCTAAGCAAGGGGAATGATTGAGCATTACTTCCTAATTTTGGTGTGTTCAGGTAAAGGAAAAACAAAGCAGTTGTGATAAGAGCTGCTTGCATTCGCTAAATTACTTTAGCCAGTCTTGTTGCATAATAAAGAGTGTAGAAAAATCAGGATCTGAACAGAAGTTCTGGCCTGGATTATTTGTCTTGGTCTATCTTGGTCCTCCAAAGGGTAAGTATCTTCTATTTGGAGCACAGCATAAATATTGTCAAAAAACAGCACACAACATACATGCTTGTTTACCAAGTAATACATTTTCTTCCCAGGTTTCTTATCAGGGGAAAACATTTTTGTTTAATTGGGAGAAGAAATTAATAGACTTCCATCCCAGTTTGCCTTTGTTTATAAACACAGATTCTTCAAGAACATTGCTTTTTATCTCACATTAAAGGAGTCATTCTTCTTTTTTTTTTCTTTTGCTATTTCAATCGGATCCGAATATTAATAGCATAATATTGGTCCAGTACTTCCTCAGCGTCTCCTGTTTGCTACTCTGCTAAAAGACCATGTAACTGTAAAGACAAAGGACAAATCCACCCTCATGTACCTGTTCCTGAAACCAAAGAGTTGTCTATTGTGTGGCTATGCTCTTTGCACTGCTGCTTCTGTTTTCAATACATTTAGGAGGAAAAGAGTCTTTTCTCTCCTTCTAGAAATTAATGTTGTTACAGATGTGCTAATACAGTTTCATACAGAGACAGAAAGTGACTTAATGAATACCATGAGTGCATCATGCAGGAAGAGTGACTTCCAGCTGCGACAAGTTCCACAAGTGTCCTGCTGGCTCTGCTGGCAGGAGTTCCCACTTCAGCAAAGAGTCTATTATGCCCATGAGAGGTACAGCAACCTCTTAAGGATGAAGCAGGTTCTGGTCTCAGATCTGGCCTTAGCAGAAGCCTCTCACATGAGCTTCAAAGCCAAAGGATAGCAATGTAGATATGGGAGATTTCAGCCATGTCCTATCCTTTCTTAACTGTCCTCCAGTGACTAAGTAAATCAGTTCATTTCAGCACCCTGACTGAATTGTGTCATAAATTGTGGACAAAGTTTTTCTTTCTTTAAAACTTCATAGCATCATCATAACGCTCTCCCTTCTTAATACTCTCAGTGTTAAATCAGTGGAATCTTCAAGTGGAACTCTTCATAAATCTTAAATAGATCCAACATTTAGGATTCTGAATGAGTGACCTGGTGCTCAAAAAGGCTGACCTGCTAGAAAATCATAACTCTATCAACTTAAAATGTGCTAAGGAATCATAGATTAGGCTTCAGTGTCAGAAAATCTTCTCTAAGAGTAGTAAAAAAATCAGGACATTTAAGTCTTGTTTAGTTTCTGGCAGTAACTGCAATGAATTCATTAACAAACTAAATACAGTAACTGAACACTAAAAAAAAAAAAAAAAAAGATGTATTTCCAGAGCTCTTAGTAAGGGAAAAGATGATACCATCAAAGCAGTTTTTATTTCTGGAGAAAGTGACATGAAGCGTTTAATTTATAGTTTGACATTTGTTTTCAAGAGTACCTGCAAGTGACTGGTATCATTTACCTGGACCTGAGCAAAGCCTTTAACACTGTCCCACACCACATTGTGGTCTCCAAGCTGGTGGAACATGGGTTTGGTGGGTAAAGAACTGGCTTGATGGCCTCACCCAAAGAGTGGCTGTCAGTGAGTCCATGTCCAAGTGGAAGCCAGTGACAAGCGGAGTCCCTCAGGGATCAGTCCTGGGACCAGTCTTGTTCAACATCTGAGGCAACCTCAGCAAGTTTACTGACAACACCAATCTGGAAAGATCTGTAAAATTTTTCAGTTAAAAACAAGTATTTCCATTTGTGTTAGGTATTGTGCAAGAAATTAGCTTATTGAAATATGAGTAATAGTGCTTTTCCTTGCTAACATCCTCATTTTCTTCTTTAAATGTAAAACAAGCAGAAGAAATATGAGAAATAAAAAACACACAAGAAAATAGTATTGTTTTGATTTTTGATAATGTAACAAATCAGTCAAAAATATTAACAATGCTCATATTAAAATATTTATAATTAAACATTTAATATATTAATTTATCAAGCAATGTATGTTGCCTTCGAGTAAAGAAGTCAGGACTAGCTCTATCCTTCTACATCTTCTCTATCACAAACATGCATGGTAGTGTGATGGTGTGTGTTACCTCCTGGAAAGACCAATTTAGTGCATGTTGTGTCTAGAACATTCACCAACTCCTTGGTTCTTAAAACAAGTAATCACTTTAAATTCCTAGTTCATCTTCCTGCATATTTTCTGTCTCCTTAAACTCAGATGACTGTCTGTGTCAATTACAGAAGACAAAAGGAACTGGTGGGGAGATTGGACTGGATGGTCTTTCAAGGTCGCTTCCAACCCATAATGTTCTGTTCTGTGATGTTCTGTGACTTGGTCTAGGTGATCGCTTTGGCAGGGGGATTGGACTAGATGATCTTTCAAGGTCCCTTCCAATCCCTAGTGATTCTATGATTCTATGAACTGTAATTTTAAATTTTTTTTTAATGTGTATTAAAATAGAAGCTTCAGATACTTAGAAGATACTGAGATAAAATATTATTTCAATATATGCTCTCGGTAACTCCAGCAACAAGTTTTTTCTGTTAAGCTTCCTGTTTTGAGACTTTCATTTTCAATCTCAGTCACTTCTTTTTCAATGTTAGTGGATTCTGTTGCTAGCAGAAAAAGGTTGGTGAAGTTAGATAGTTGTTCTAGTGTAACGTTCATCACCACCCTTTTAAGAAGGTACCTACAAGTAAGAACAATTGCGTTGAAAACAAATGAAGGACAATGCACATATTGAGCTCTGAGACTACTGAAAACATCCTCACTTGTGTCCTGCACAGCTGTGCTCCCTGCACAGCAGTGCTCCCTGCACAGTAGTATTGATGCCATGAGCAGCAAACTGGTTATGAACCCTCTATACATCAAACAACTGCCTTTTAAAGTTTATATATTTGTACATGGATTCTCAATAGAGAAAGCTGTCTGCTTAAGTCAAGTGCATCCTGAGAGTAAACATACTCCATAAAAAGATTTCCCTTCCTCATTCTAGGTATTTTCAGGTTTTTTTTTTCCAATGTCTTTCTTTTTCAGAGAGGCTTCCTGTGTACTGAATTTGTCAGAGTCAAGTGACTATGTGATATGCCTACATGTATTTGCTCATCTTCATCTCAGTCAGAGATCTGATGGACTTGCTTATTCAAAGCAAGGCACAATTTCACTTTGGTGAACTCCACTTGAAGCCTCAGAACAGCAGCTAGGGGAAAAATCAGCTGTCATCGAACACAGTTAAAGTCTACTTATGTCTTCAAAATAATTTTTTAAAATGTGCTTAAGTGCTGCCTTCATGAACTGTTAAGAACTCTGAACTGAAGTGAATTTTACCTTGATTACTTGGAGGTCAACCCAATTCAATAGCTAGAAATTAAATTACTTTTGCTTTCTGCTCAGTATGACAGTTACCTTTTTGGATTACATGGAGAATCATAATTTTCTAGGCTTGATTTCCTCCCTCACTGTTTATGTAGGTTATAGGGATGGTTTCTGTTTTCTCATGTGGTCTGGGGTGAAGGAAGATGTTTATAAGACAGCAGTATGTGCAGTGGGTATATAATCTAGCACTTCTGATCAGAGTTCAAAAGGATTCATATGGTATTGTGTAATTAATCTTTCTCAGACTATTCTGTTTTAGTGCAAAGTTCATCAACAGGAGGGAGTTTCAGTGCTTTACACTCTGAGGTTTGTGCAAACTCCTTCATACTAACAAGGGTATTTTCAGTGCCTCGGTGTTGTTAGGGTTCTCTTCTCATATTGCACAACTTGCTCATTACGATGGGATGCATCTTTCACAAGACAAGGCAACCTGGGCATGCATGATGAAATTTTTATTAACTGATTCTCACTTAACTTTAGGAATGGAAACAAGCAATGAAAATAGCCCTTCTGAGGTGATTACACTAGGTCCTTTGCCTTTGTAATGTAGTAGAGTCTCTACAGTTTAGAGTCCAAAGTCTCAAGATGTCTTTTCAAGAGAATCTCTGAACATACTTAAAAGATCATAAACGCAGGAGGTGAATACCTCATGTACCTGTTCACCATCCAGAAGTCTGTAATAATAATGCATGTTTTAGCCTCTGAAGTAGTTTGCTCTTACAGATGCTCCAATTCAAAAGCTGCATTAATTTATATTGTTATCCTCTCAGGCTGCTTCTCTCCTCCTTAAATGTAATTTCAAATGTAAACACACACAAACATGTAGGCACATATTCAGCCCTACCCTCTATGACCCTTCTGCACATTGAACATTTTTATTTCTCTTTTCTTTTGTTAAAGGAAGCCTTTTTCTTATTTATTCCTGGATCCTCACTACCCACCAGTTTAAATTTAATAGACTAGCAAACTTTCTTCTTTAGTGGCATAAGTACTTTTTTTTTTTTCCATAAGGAAAAGAAAGAAGAACATTGCATTAATGAAGCAAGGCAGTGTGTAATAAGGGCACCAGATAGGTAGGAATAAATGAAATATACTTTCATAATTTATGAGAATTGTCAAAGAGATAATGATACAATATTGCGTGTTCTATGTCATTATTTTCCAAAAAGACAAAGAAGAATAAAGCAAATTGATTTTAATTCTAATTCTTTTTATTGTGTTGAGTCTGTTACTCATTCCATAAAGCAGCAAAGAACACTGCGGTACAGAGCAAGGAATTGGACAATATTTCAAAGACACCTTTAAGTGAGTAAACAGCCACATGCAGGAGAATATATGCTACCACCACAGGCAGAGTAAAAGATGTTCTTGAACCTTTTTCAGGCTTAGATCAACAAAATATTTGTCTAGGATTTATTTTTAATGAAAAACAGAGTTCTTGTAAAAATACCTAAAATACCTAAGTATATAAGTAAATGTGTATGACTTCATGTGAACATGTATATGAATGGATGCCACAAAAAAAAAACAGAGGCAGAGAAGACAGAAGGTAGAATTATGAAACACGTATCCAATAGCCTGTATCTTGCAGACTATATCATACAAATGAACTACAACTTGCATAAATCATCAGGTTTCAATTGCATTATAATGAAATTCAGTTGTCTTTGCTTCCAGAGGATGAACTTAACTCTTGTCTTCACAGAGGGAAAGATGTTTCTGCTGCGCAGCTTCTTGCAGAAAGGAGCATGGAAACCATTCGGGCAGGGACTGAGGCAGCTGTAATCTGCATGTGCAAAAATGAAGGGATGTTTCATGTTCTTGGCTGTTTTCTTTTGCGTAGGTAAGGTTAAAGTAATTACAAATCCAACTACAGATTTATTCCTATTTTATTGTGTTCATGTAGAAATGCCTGATTCCTCCATTGCCTACTGAACCTATTGTCACTGTAAAGGACTGCAAGTAACACTAGGTGATGCAGTGTTTGCAGAAAAAGTAAATCCAAAGAAATCCTGTCTTAAAAGACTGTTCTCTGCTTTGTATGAGGTGATATTCTAAGTTCTCTTATATGGAAAAACAACCTACCAACCAAAATAATGAATAAACAAAAGACTAAGAGGATTTAACCAACTGCATGCTTCAAAAAGTACAATTCTCCTTGCTTCAACAGATGAAATTTTTCTTGTGGTCTGCTATGAACACATTTACCTGCGTGTATGTGGGGGTGTGTGTCTAAGCTGTGACTTACACATAGAGAAACAAGGATTGTATCTACTCTCAGAACAAAAACAAAAAGAAAAACATGTGAAATAGCAAAGAAAAGCAGTTCTGCAGGAATCAAGAAATTAATATCTTGCCACTGTTGGCAGAAGACTGAACTTAGTGACAGAGAACAGTTCTCGCAGTCATGTTGCTATGATTAATTGCTCCATGTCAGTAATTTATTTCTGCAGTTGGGTGAAAAAAGGAGCGCGTGATCACATTTCCTTTTTTAATGTTTTCTGGCTTTTGTCAAACTTTGATTTTTTTTTTGTTTGTTTGTTGGTTAATTAATCAAAATATGTCATGAAAATTTCTTAAATACTTTCTTCCAGTATTTTCTCAACTGGAAAATGTCAGATTCCTATTGTGACGACATATTGAGATATGAAAGAAAAAAATAACTATTGCTTAAACTTTATATGTTTTACCTCCAAATTTTGATTATTGTTTAAATGGGCTAAAGCAGAATTGGTGTCAGTTCTGGGGATCTGCCAAACAGTGAGATTTATGAGGCCATGCAACTTTTTCTTTGGGGAAATAGCACACTTCTGGGGATAGATGCATTACAGAAAACAATACAATGAGGATTCATCGTGTAGATAAACATTACTTAAGATCATAGAAGCGGTCTCATTTTCTTCCAGAAGAAAAATTAGGGGGGTAAAAATAGAGGAACAAATTATAAGGAGAAAAATTTACTGTGAATTAATCAGCTGGGCTGATAGTATGAGCACAAGTGCTGTAGAGAATATACAAGAACAGTTAGATGCAAAACTTTGATAGAATTCCTTACTTCTCTCAGATCTGTAGCTGGTGCTTTTCAGATGTCAGCATCAGTGTGGACTTTGTTCTCATTAGGTGTCATGACAGAACTTCCAACAATTTCCATCAGATTGATGTTAAGGCACTAACTTTTATGAAGTTAACTTTTGTGAATAATTTTCCGAATTTATCACAATGTTTGCATTGACTTCAAAAGACCTTTATTAACTTGCTAAGGGTATTTGACTATGGATCTTGCTTATGACCTAGTATGTATCTTGCGAGTCAGGTGGTTTCTATGATCAGACCTGAGTTCCTATTTCATTTTTTTTTTCACTATTCATTATTTCTACATTTTCATTCTGCACACTTGTAACTGCTTTTTTTTTTCATGGTGGATTTCCTTATTCTTGGTGTGTAGTTTAGTTCTTGTTTTAACTAAGCATATGTTGTATTATCTTCTTAATATTTTTCTGCTCCTCTAAATCATTATCTTAAATTTAATATTCTCAAACAGCTTAAAATAGATCTTTTTGAGTGCAGCAGGTATTTCACGTGACTTGCCAATTAGTAATGAAATAAAATGCTTAAAAAATTGCAAGTTCACAAGTACTTTCCTCATGTTTTAAATACTTATTTTTTAACACTGGACTACATGTTTTTTAGAATAAGGTTACAGCTTCTGTTTGCAACTGGCAATGAGGGTGTCTTCTCTTTGTAGGCCAGAGAATCCTTTGAAATCCTTTTATATCTGGTAAATTACAAACATACCTGTATAGATATCTGGTGTCTGGTTGAAGACTTATTAGTAGAAAACTTGTCTAAGAATCAAAGACTTTTCTTAGCCAACTTGTGTTTCAAGTCTACCCAGCACTCTCAGGAATCACATGACTCAGGTGCCTTTCAGAAAGTGCATTCCATCTTGCCAAACCTATGTTTAAAATAATTTCCCCATCTCTAAGCTCTGACTTTTCAAGGTTTCAAATCCATTAGCATTTTTTTTATTCCTACTACCTTCTTCTTGTCACAATTTCTCTTTACATAGTGTATCCAGTAATAGTTCTGATGATTTTTGTCCTAAGCTCAACTGATCATTAAGAAAACAATTTGCAGACTCTGATTTCAATTCAAAGCACTAAAACATGTTCTGAACATCACTGAACTATCCCATAGTCCATAATGTTTACTACATGAATGTCTAAATGATTCAATAGCGGGTTGACGGACAGCTCTTGGGTTTTGACATCAATGTTCCTATATTTTTCTTTCATACAAAATATTTTGCTTCTCAGATTTCAAAAGAAATTGAGTTATGGTTTTCATATCAAATCATACTCTTGTTCATTATTTAACATGAGGTTCTATAAAACAAAATTGTACTGGAGTAAATCAGTGCACTCATTGCACTACTTCTGTCAATGTCAAACATCATATACAATCGTGTTAAATAGGGATACTGGAACTATGTGTTTCTGTAATTTTTTTTTTCCCATGGAATTACCCAGAATCATCATGCAATCATGGATTTTTAGAAAAAAGCAGGGAAGAGCAGGGAAGGGTGGAGAAAAGTGGGGAGGGGCGTGGAAGAATCACAGTATCACAGTAATGATGAGGCTGGAAAAGACCTTAAAGATCATCCAGTCCAACCTAAAACCAACTAAGTATCCCCTAAACATCTGACATCTAGATCATAAAAACAGAATGAAGAGTGGAGAAGAGTTGAGAGAGTAGAGAGGAGAGAAGACAGGGGAGAGAGAGGAGAGAAATAAAATAGACTGTTCCAAATGGAGGAGTCCTAAAAACATTGTACAATGTGTCCCAGTGTGAGATAAAACAGAACTACTTCTGTCCAGTGTTTTTATTTTTCAACTCAGTCTCTTAGAAGAGATATTTTCTGCAGTTAAGAGCATATTTTTGCAAATAGAGTCGGCTTCTACCAGATTGATGCTTAGCTGGGATACAGAATGTGAGAGGCCACACCTGTAGAAAGGAGTGGATAGGTCAGGCAACCCTATAACTGACTATTGTATATTGCATTCCATAGATATCATTTGGATATAAAGCTGCGGGAACACAAACCTCTCTTCTCTTCTGTTTCCACCTTTGGCTCTCTTAGGTCTTGGGCAGAATCTGAGCAGGATTCTGTCTGTCCTGTCTTCCATCCAAATCCAGTCATGCCTGAATCCAGTACCTGTCTCCAGCTCCTGTCTGCTGCTGAGTCCAGTCTGGGACTTCAGCAACATCTACTCCTGTGGTGTGATGTAATTTCCAGCAGGGGGTTGGGTTCAATATTGGTATTATGCCATGTTTCATATTATCATCATTTTCATTAAAGCTGCTGCTGTTTCCCAGCCTGTAATTCTCTTGCCTCTTCTGCTCTCTTCTCCCCTTTTAAGAAGAGGAGGGTCTAATACATTTGCCTTGTAGCCTGCCCAGCTTCAACCCATGACGCAGTGTAACTGCTGACTGATTCAAGACTGACCAAAAGTTAAAATATATGAAGGGCATTGTCCAAATGTCTTAAACAGTGGCAGTCTTGTGACACCACTATACTCTCTAGAAAGCCTGTCCTAGCATTTGACTGACTTCTTACTGAAGGAATGCTTCCTAATATCCAGCCTAAACCTCATCTGTGCATCTTTGGATCATTCCTGGATAGCAAGGAGGACGATCTACTTGTTGACATGGAAGGACAATCAGAGTCCAGATATCTGGTACATAAGGTCCTATGAGACCTATGTTAACCTCTAGCTACCTTCTTGCCTGTCTTCCAACAGTGGGTAAGTAATCATAGAGACTGTCTTGTTTCCTCCAGGCTTCACAGTAGCCTCAGCAGCTCCCATTCTCTTTTCTTTTTTGTTAAGGACAATGGTTAATTAGCTTTCAATCCCGGTAGCCCAGTGAAACATATGAAGACAGGTGAGATAAAACTGAACTTTACTTTGATAGTGCTTGGAATAACTTTTTTGTGGGAGACTGTTTACCATAAAATGTTTTCTTCTAATTCAGGCACATAATGTAAGTGGGTATATACCTCTGCCACAGAGACAGGCTACTAGCGTGTATCTTTCTCTTCCATCCTGATGATACCTGTGGGACAATCCTAAAGAGGGTTTTCAGATCATTTCCCCTTTCTTTTTCAAGGACACAGGGAAGCCATCCTACTTCTTTATGACCGAATCTTGCTCTGTTTAGACCTGGAGCACATTCGTGCCTTCTTATTTCTGATATATTCCCTCCAGCTTCTGCTTCCTGCTGTGATTTTTGTTGCACACATTTAAGCCCCAAAGGCAAAACTTGGATAAAATTATCATTGTCAGGGCACTAACTTCCATTCCCATCTCTGCTCATTATTTACATTCTTTGCGTTGCAAATTACACATCAGCAAAGGAAGCCTAGATCAATTTACCTACCTCAGAGCTATTCTCTGAGGTGTAATATGTTAATAAAGAGAAGCAAGTAATTAACAACTAATAAATTATATGTCTAATAAATTTTGGTGTGCTCTTTTTTTCTAGTGTAATACTTACATCAGTTGTAATACTTCTATGCACAATGCACATTTAATCAACAGCTTTTTCAGTCATTCTGGGTGGTGTACAGCTCACTAAATGTCAGGCACCAGAAAGTTAATTGTGTAGAAAAAATCACTGAAGTTCTAGCTCTTTGTAGGAGACCTTACTTTACATGTGGGCAACTAGTGTCGAACTGGTGTCTCACTTAGATGTGGACAAGGTTGTGTAAGAGTTGGCTGTCCATCATGGACCAGCTGTGATGTGTCCTTGAGTGACACTCATTACTTGACCTGTAGCTACCACATTTCTGCAGTTATTCTAAGAGTCTTTGCTCTGCCATGCCTCTTCTGTGACAGGGCCACAGAATCATAAAAATGTAGAATACTTTCGGTTGGAAAACGACTTCAAGATCATCTTGTTTCAGCCCCGTGACACAGTTAGGTACACCTTTTCTCATTCAGGTTTCTCAAGCCTCAAAAATGAATAGAGCCTTCTTACCTTCTCATCTACATGTTTACCTTCAAGTGAAGAATTTTGGGTAGGATGATACACTTTAACACAGACATGCACATTTATGTGTGTGTATTGAGATCACATGTGTATTAACTCATGAAAGATTCTGTTGGAGTACATCATCATTGTGTTCCATGACCCCCAAACCCAAAATACACTTGAGATATTTCTATTAATCTCTTATGTGCCTATTAAAAATAACTATTTTTATTCACTAGCTAGTTCAGGCAATCCTGGGATTTATTTAGATTTTCTCTTGCATTTCTTAACCTATTTAGATTACTTTTAATTAGGTCTTTTCTCTCTTCAATACCCCAGCAACATAGCTGGAGAAGTAGTGTATGGAAATATCCATAAATGCATAACGGCTAAGGGCCTCTGTTAAATATTCATGGACCATTATATGAGAAAGCATTCTATTTCCACATTTGGTAAGTATTTCAGTTTGCAAAATCAATTTATGTAATACTTGATTGAGTCTTTTGTTTTTGTAGGTGACTTGAAGTTCAAACTAGGAAAAAGCACTGTTTCCAGCGGATGAAGGAGAAAAATGAAAATTACAGGTCAACGAGTTAAAATCAGACTGTTTGGTGTCAGACTATTACATCTAGACAATTAAAAACCTTGTCCCTTATATTCTTACCTTTACCTGCTGACTTAGAGCAATATTTGGGTGGAGACATGCTGCTTTATTACAAGGTTGCCTTGGATCAGTTTGCATTTCACCACTATGGGTCAGGTTCTAGTTCAGTCAGTAACACAGGAGACAATGCGGAGGCAACCCCCTTTTTCTTGTGTATGGAAAATTCCCTTTGAATTTTTCAAAAGCATTTTGGTGAAAAAAAAGCACAGAGCATTGTTTAGATGGAAAGTAGGGCGTATTTCTCTGAGAATGCAGGAAACATAATCGGATTCTTTATAAATACCTTTGGAATTAATTACAATTACCACTCTGTGCATCACACACTGTACACAACAACATCAACTACTTATGAAGGTGAAGCTGTAAAAAAAAACTCTGTAGGATCTGGAAAATGACTGCCAATATTTGAGAGATTCAGACAACCTTAAGTACATAAAACTGGGCTCAACATCCATTCCTGCCCTAATAATGAACTTGATGAAGCAGGTTTTCTGATTTTACTTCTCATCCCATTTTTTCTTTTTGCATGCAATTTGCTTTTCCTAGGTGCAGCCAAGCACAATAGGTCTAGACATAATATGGTGTGGTCTTAATTGTGTTTACATCTTAAAGTAGTGCTTTACTTCTTGCTTGATGTAGTTGTTTATTTAGCTTCACTGGACATTGGATTTGGCCATAGGGACTCAATTCACTGATGCATCTGTATGTGCTCTCTAACCATAAATTCATGACAAGCTTCACTAACTCTTTTGAGACTATTTACACACTGATAGTTAAATACAAATGCAGCAAATTTAGGGTTTTAAAGACAGATCGCTACAAATCCATTAGTATTTTATTTACAGAAGATGACTGTACTCAGGATTCATATGCTCAGATTGCTTTTTACTAGCATTATCAAACCAGGTGCCTCATATCCCCTGCAACAGCAATACAGGAGCAAGCACTGCATTACAAAAAACTGCACTCTTTTCAATGACAGACAGCTTAACTGAACCCATTTTCTTACCTATTTACATTTACTTAAAAACACCTTCAGTTTCTTCTCCACAGTGGTTCAACATCTTCCCTTGCCAGGAGCCATGTTATTTTCTGCTATACAGAGTGCTGTATGGAAGAGCTACTTGTGCTGAGCATAGATACTGACAATCTGCTGGTATAATTACTCTGCATCCAAAGAAGAAACCAGTGTTCAATTTCTTGTCCCTGCCAAATACTTAATGGCCTTGCCTTTTCACAAAAATATAACAAGCCCAAATCTTCATGTTTATACCAGTCTCTACACTTCTGTCTTGATGGCCTTGTAAAAGCTATTTCATTCAGGGCTTTAAAACATGACCTACCAAGCAGTTGAACTCTATCAGACTAGAAAAAGCTAAGACGTTGCCTACAAAATTCAGAATATAATACATGTGGAACTAAACAAATCAGGTGAAACACAAGCTTTAATATCTAATGACCATCCCAGGAAGTAAAAGAGTTGTAATCAAAGAACTCTAAGGGTAGGTGATAAACAGTGTAAACAAGTAGGTCTAGTGCATTGACTTATTAATTTGGTTTAGTACACACGAATATTCTCTCAGGATTTTACAGTCCCTTGTTCACTGCAGTTCCATGGGCATGTTGTTACCCAGATGCTGTTGAAATTGCACCAAAATCTCTGGTCAGGGAACATTCCAATTGAAGAAATGACTAATAGCTGTCTCATGGCAAAGAACTGCCTCTTAACACTTTACCTGGAACTTGAACTAGTGATAACATGAATTCATAGAATCATAGAATCACTAGGGATTTGAAGGGACCTTTAAAGATCATCTAGTCCAATCCCCCTGCCACAGCAGGATCACCTAGGCTAAGTCACAGAATACCACAGAACAGAACATTACAGATTGGAAGTGGCCTCGAAAGATCAACTAGTCCTGAAGATCATCTCAGATGAAAATGAGGATGAAGTGAAGCTATGACAGATGCAGTTTCCTATGAAATTTTGCAAAATTTGATCTCAGATTAATTTAAGCGTAAATCAGTGGTACAATACAAGTTGCAGATATTGACTTTTCTGAGCAGTAATCATTATGTCACTTTCCTTACATGGTATTTGAGCAGATCCAGAGAAGAGAAATAGAAAATAAAATCTTTCTTATCTGAAGACCCTGCACCCTGAACCACTAAGAATTCCTGCACTTTTCCAGATTTACATTTCTTTTTCACCACAGAAACTTCGGACATGAAAAGCTGAAGTTATGTTACTAAAGTATGTGAAAAAAGTACAATCTCTTTACTTTTCTTTCAAGTACCAGGCCAGTCCTTTATTTTAAGGGTTTTCATGTTGAAGATTTGTACTATTCATTCTCATTTGCAACCATATCTTCAACAGATTTGTCATGCTATGTGAAAAAAAAAAAAATGTGAGCACTCTTATTTCTTCCTTTAGCTCAGAAGTATTCATCTGTGGGGGAGCACGTCATTCAGACTCAGACAATAGTCTAGACACACTCAGTATTTGGTATTGAACACTTTATGACTTCTCTGTTTCAGTGTTCCTGTCTATAAATGGGGGAGGAATAGTTTCTTGCCTCTCAGAGATGGTTCAGAAGATTGGTTAACTCATTAGTCCCAATTTTTGCAAAAAGTGATCTTGTACCCGGCTTTGCCTGTAAATCTAACTGCGCAAATCCATAATGGCATATCCCATCCTTTGCCTTCTTGTAATATTCAATATTTCTAAATGATCTTTCTTGCCAGACTAACAGACTATATGAAGCAGGAACTCTCATCTTAGGTAATTAGACCAAGAGCCTGTAGTGATACTACTTGCAGAAGTAATGTTAATATGCTTTATCCCTTTAGGTGAAATTCTCCCAGCTACATATTGCCTGTGAGCCAACGTAAGTCCCTCTTAAATCCTATTTTGTGGGCTTTAGTAGGATTTAGGATGTGCAAAACCCTTGTTCTGGTTTCTTACACAAGAAAGAATTTTATTCTTAATTTATATTTAGGGATTCAAAATCTGTAAAGGCCTATATGAAAGATAAATCTTTAATATTTGAAAATATATATTCACAATCTGCAAACTGAAATGCGTATTCTACTTGCAAAATTACATGGGCATGCATCTATTTTTGAAAACTTAGTTCGTAAGTCTTTCTAAATTTTCTCCACTTTTCCCCCCTCTTTTCCTCCTAAGTTTTGCTTCAATTTGCATTCTTAAATATGCAGTATGTCTGCCTGTTCTCTGAAAAGAAAAACTCACTAAATTCCTGGCAGGATTATTTCTTTCTCTTTCCCTATTTTTTTCTTTTCTTTTTATTTTTTCTCTTTCTTTCTGTCTGTCTTTTTTTATTTTTTTTTATTTTTTTTAGCTTGGGACTGTGATTTGAATAACAACTGGGAGAGAAAGCAGAAGTTCTGCAATGCTTTTCATAAATGAAATTAGCAAGTTTCTACAATTTAAAGGTTCTATTTGTAATTCTAAAAACCTTTTCCATTCCCCTTGCTTAGCTCGGGGCATGAATATAAGGGGGAGATGTTTGCTTTGCTTCTTGTTAATGGATAAGAGATAACTAAATGCTGAATTTACAAAATACTTGCGTGTCGTGAGTTTTATGCATAAGCATCATATTAATATCATGTCCTGATCTTAACTGAATAATATCTGTAAAGACAGTTCAGCATGTATGGAGGAAAAAAATCTACATTGTTTAACTCCACAGGCTTTTTAAATGATATCCACAAGTATTCAGCATTAAAACCTTCACTTGGAATTTGAATTGCAAATGCTGAATTTTCCATCCAATGTTCTAGTCTGTCACACAGTCAGAAACAGACTTGGAATGGAAAAACAAAAAGAAGTTTCAAATATAATTAGAGTGAAACCTTTTGCAACAGTATTAGATGAAACAAAATCTACCAATTTTAAGGTGCAAATTATCTAAGTCAGAGAACGCTGTTAAGTGATTAGAGCCCAAGGCTCGTGTGTATTCCAAGGATAGCACTACAATACTTTGTAGAATTAGAAAGATCACCTTGCCTCTCTGAAGCTAATTCTGTATTTCCAGAGGTATCTATCTAAATGGCATTTTCAGGCACAACCAATAATATCAATAGTTACAGTAGAAATTTAATTGCCTAAATAATGTGAGCGATTCTTTTCAGGCACTATAGTTGAATGTATAGTCCACAGAAGTGTTGAAATGTAGTCCTTATCCTCCAAAAGTGCCAGTAACAAAAAACTGAAATGACTTATTTACCTAACACTGGTGTATGAATTGATCATGAATGTATATTGTTAAGCCCTGACTCAGATGTGTAACCCTGCCTGGAAGACACGTCTGTCTGAATGTCTTCACATAACCCTTTAATTTCCCCTTCAATAGTTTTCTCATACACTTATTTTAAAAGGTTATTCTTTTCTTGCTTGAAGTGCAATTGTAAGCTAAGCACCAAGGTTTAGCATTCTTGGAAGATATTTTGTCTTTATCAGGGTGGTTAGATAATTTGAAAAGGCAGGTGATATTAATGCATCTGGGTGGGTAAAGTGAATATCCAAGTATCAGGCATTCTGTGAACTAGAAAAAACTTGGTATGATAAAAGCTACCTCTCTTTGACTGGTCTAAGGGAAAACTAATGTACACCTTATGGAGTAGTGTTGTGAGAATTCTTCACTCTGTCAAATTCTTTCATTAGGAATGTCCAAATGTGACAGTCTCTAGTGAAGCTAGAAACCTTATTGCTGTCATTTATGATTCAATAACTTGCCTTTGGTTCCTTTTAATCTTCATACATACTTGCATCCTGCACTTCGTGTCTCTGCCGTGAGTTACAAAACCTTGAAAAACACTCTTCTTTTTCAAATGTCTTGTCTTACCAAAGTGTGTGGTCACATTTGCTACTGAAACTTCCTGCCCTCCGGTGCCTTACTTCTTGTGACCTGCAATCTTACTTCCATGAGTCACATGAAAGGCTGAGGCTAAACTGTTTTCTTGATTTACAGCTCAGGTTATGCCATTTCCATCTCATCAATACTCTGTTCTTACAAAAATAGGTATCTTCTTTATTTATGTTGACATTCTCAGGTCTTCAAGGCAAAAGTCCACCTAAACCATTCAATTCTCTTTTCCTCGTCCTGTTCCTCACATTCCCTGAAGGTTTGACATAACTTATTTGGCTCCAATCGTTTAACTTTCCTGAGAGTGCCCTCTCTTTTACTTCCCACCTCATCTAACCTGTCCTATATTGCGCCCTATCCTGTGCTTATGATGTTATAATCAAATAGTGATATTATTTGAAGACAATTTAGTCTGACCTAAGTTCCATGACTTGTGCTTACCTTGTATCTCACCAAAATCAACAATTCTGTTAACTACGGGGAACATTTCAGTGAAATTTTGCCTAGCATTTAATTTTTCTTTTAGATTGTTTGGATAGGTTGGTTTCTTTCCATAATTTTCTGTAATTTAGGCATAAACTGATTTGTATTTTATCTGCAATTTTTAGAATTATCTACCTAAATATCAGTTGCTAAGACTAAAGCAGTGATCAAGAGTCCCTTTATAGCGAATGACAGAAGGAGGGAATATCTACAGGAAGGGCTTCTGTCACTCTAGAACAGGGACCCAACATTGTAAGTTGCATCTCTTTGTAGTACTTTCTAGCTTATTCTATTGAGTACCCAGGAACAATGCACACCTAATATTAAATACGTTTATAAAGCTTATGAGAGATGAGTGCCACTCCTGAATGGGAAGCTAAAGGGATTTATTTTTTTGATATTGACCTGATCTGTGAGAACATCTTGTTTTGTTCAATATTCTTAACTGTTTTTTTCTCTCTAAATCAACCTGAAAATATATGCCCCTATCTGCACTTGTGTATCTTTCACAAAACCTGTATGGAATATTATTTTATCAATTAATATGTGAAGGTGCAAGCTAAAAGAGACAAAATCTCAAGGTAAAGAATGAAAAGGTATTCTACTGGAATTTTCAGTGTACCTGGCACTCCCTAATAATGGGACTGAGAACTGGAAGAGTGCATTTTCTTATTGAATCAGGGACTGTATTCTGATCTCAGAGAGAACTCTGCATGTTTAGAAAACATTAAGTAATTTTCAAAGGAATGACTGATTAAGAATGATTTTTTTCACTCATTAATGAAAGAGAGTGTACAAACATTGAGCTTTAGCATTGGCATAGTGTTGAAAGCTAGCAGATACCAGACAGACAATATAATGGGTTAATATTGTATGGCACATTTATAATCCAAAAGGCTTGTATAAATGCATCACCAACATGGAAAATCCAATGGAATTTCCATGTCAACAGCCCATGAGATTACATTGACATTTCCATTTCAACAAATAATAAAATCTATAATCTTTATGCAGCTAGTGCCACACTCCATATGTTACCTCTTATTTTGTTAGCTCTTTATCTTTTTTTTTAATTTGATACACAGAAGACAAAGTCTCATTCCCATTATGAATCAAAGAGACAACAACAATGATAATAAAAATACTTCAGTTTTGATCAAGAATCACAATCCAGTTATTATAGACCTCCGTTTGCTAATGACCTTGCGTTTCTATTCCCTGTATTGCGTCTACTTTTGAAGCAGTGGTATTGACTAAACACTATGTCATTCTTAGCTTCCTTTTCCTTCTGTCTGGGCAGAACCCAAAGCATTATGGCTACATCATGTTGTATTATTCAGAATTCAGTTGAGTTTGGTATGACACATTTAAGTGGTTTCATTGCCTCTTTCAGAACCAAAGTTTAGATTTTTCTATGAATAATCCATTTCACTAACATTACTACGACTTCTTTTTTTTTCCCCATGTTCTACACACCCTTAGTCATCCTGTAGAGCACTCCAGTTTTGGTACTTAAGATCAAAAGAGAGATGCTGGTTTGCCACCGCTACAATGTGATGGTTTTAAGCAATACCTGTTAGAGATGTATTTAGATAGGCAGTAAGGAAGTACTTAGGCAGTAAAGTACCAAGTAAAGTAAGAGAAAAACCTGATCAGCCCCAGATTCATGCAGAGTAAGGTGAAAGGAAGAGGAAACCATGTGCTGAAGAAGTGTAATTCCATTTTACTATTTCCAGCAGGCTGATGAGTTTTAGCACTTGACCTTACGATCCAACTTTTATAGCCAGATTTATCCTTCCTAATATCCCATTCCCTTCCTGGGAGCACTAAATTTAGGCTCCTGTTCAGCTGTGTTCTTTATCCTGTCAATGGAAAGAAGAAATAAGCACCTCTAAAAGACAATTCAGCTGGTTTTAGAACTGACACAGCATCTGCAGGTGCGAATTTCTCTTCACTGAATGGAATGGGAAACTAGGATGACTGTATGCCTCCATTAAGTAAGTTCGTTAAGTGACAAAGTCAGAACACTTTCATCTAGCCTTTAATTGGTATCCAGTCCACTAAAACTGCAGCAGACATCACTATGATAAGAGGCTATGGAAAGTGAAAATTGAAACTACAAGAACCGCAGCCAAGTTGGCAAAATTATGATCCAGTGATTCTGAGAATGTCCATGTGAATGGTGAGCATGATGGAGCAACTGCAGGAGCATTGTACATTTCAGAACATCAACAGATGCTCTGGGACATCTCAAACAGTTGTAAGTATCTGCAGTTAGGAATCACAAATTTTTCTACACATCCTTTACCAAAATACTTCACAAGTCATTAAAGTATATTCACAAATGATAAGGTATAAACCTTCATAGTGTTCTATGACTGTGCTACCCTTCCTGAACAATGAGAACTTGGACATACTTGTGCTGCTTCTGTACTGAGTTCTCTACTTACCCAATGACAGACAATATTTTCCTCTTGATTCTTTGTATTGTTTTGACTAATGATCCTGTGATTTTATATTTTCCTTTGTTCTGAAATTATGAAATGTGAAATAATTTTAATAGCATTCACTTAAAGAAATGCATTTAACCTTGGTCTGTAGTCATACCTGAGTATCTTCTTTCTAAATTAAGAGAAAAAATGTACTGTCATGAGTGTCTTCAAACCTGAACCTATGTCTGGAAGTCCTACAACAGCTATAGTAGGGTGCACTGTCAGCAAGTTTGCTGATGACGCAAAGCAGACACCCCAGCAGACTGGGCTGCCATTCAGCAAGACCTGGATAAGGTAGAGAGCTGGACAGAAAGACGTGGAAAGAGGTACAACAAGAGTCAGTGTAGCATCTGGCATCTGGGAGAGAACAACTCCAGGGACCAGGAGAGGTTGAGGACTGACCTGTTGGAGAGCAGGGTAGGAGAAAGGCCCTTGGGGGTCCTAGTGGACAGCAGGATGAATATGAGTCAGCAATGTGCTTTCCTGGACAAGAGGGCCAACAGCATCCTGGGGTACATCAGAAGGGGAGTGGTTAGCAGATCAAGGGAGGTTCTTCTCCCTCCCCCTCTACTCTGAACTAGTGAGACCGCCTCTGGAGTATTGTGTCCAATTCTGGGTCCCTCAGTTCAAGAAGGACTCAGAGCTGCTGGAGGGTGTCCAGCGTAGAGCAACAAAGATGATGAAGGAAGTAGAACTCCTGCCCTTATGAAGAAAGGCTGAAGGATTTTGGTCTATTGAGCTTGGAGAAGAGGAGGCTGAGGGGTGACCATATTCATGTCTCGAAATATGTGAGGGGTAGGTGTCAGGAGGATGGAGCCTGGCTCATCTCATGGTCATCTCATGATAGGACAAAGGGCAATGGTGCAAGCTGGAACACAGGAGGTTCCATATAAATATCAGAAGGCACTTAACCACAGTGAGGGTAATGGAGCATTGGAACAGGCTGCCCTGGGGAGGTTGTGGAGTCTCCTTCTCTGGAGATATTCAAGACCCTTCTGGAGGTGTTCCTGTGTGACTTGGTCTAGGTGATCCTGCTGTGGCAGGAGGATTGGACTGGATGATCATTTGAGGTTCGTTCTGATCCCTAATGATTCCATGATTCTATGGTTCTACAGTGTTCCCAAGAGACGTAGGGACTTCATTTAGGAATTACAGCCAGGGATCTAAGGTTTCAGGGAAAAATCTCTTATTCTAATACAACAGACAGAAAATGAAGTTGAATCCATGACTGCATGACAATAATAAAACCGATACAGAATAATAGTAGCCATATGTTCTCTGCAAATGTCCTCTTCATCTATCTCTGGTAATATTCCTCAATTACGAATTTCAGTATAGATAATGTACATTTTCTCCATAAAAGAGGCAAAATTACCTGAGTTTTTCAAAAGATGATTTTTTAATTGCCAACTCTACAATCTTACCCAGGGACCTGAATAAAGATTTCCTCATTATACCTGACAGTTTTGCCCTTGCACCAGGTGGAGAAAGAACACAGGAACATAGGAACTGCCACACCAGATCAGGCCTGCAGTCCATCTAGTCCAGTTTTCTGTTGCTAATATTGGCCAGCGCCAGATGTTTCAGAGAAAGGTACAGTAATCCTTCCATAGATATAGTCAGAGTTTCCCCTGTGAAAATCTTGTCCCAGCTCTCCATACTTAATGCTGTAGGGCATGAGATATACATTTTGAAGCATGAAGGATACACTTCAGATAGGTAGAGCATATTTGTCCCCAGATTACCTTGCTTCCACTACTAATTGCACAAAAACATGACTTTATTTTTTTTCTCTCTACAAACTTCAATTCACCTTAGAAAACTTCAGAAACTTCATACCAGTACCTGAGTTAGAAGTCAAATCACTCTAAGTTATCCCTAAAGTTAATGATGCAAGAAAAGTCCTGTAAGTGCTCAGGTAAGTAATTAAAGTCTGAAGTGGTCTGAATTATTGTAAGAGTTGCTTATCTTTCTCTTCTTAAGTATGGAGTAATATTCCCTTCTCAGTTAGACACATCAGGTAAGTGCCTTAGGTCGGGTGAGATGAATTCAACTACAAGGCACATGAATTAATTATTCAGTGGAATTGCTCTTTGCAACAAACACTATGTTTTGAAGCAAATCCATTAGTGCAACCAGGATGATTTGCAGCTTTCCTTAGAAAGTTAATTTCTATAATTCTACATATTGACTAGGTCTTGCTTCTCCTCTGTATGAATAGTGAAATTCAAATTCATAAAAGCATCAAATTAGAATTAGGATTGCCTAAATATTTAAAGAAATGTAGGCATAGAAGTGAATGGGATAAGTAACAAAGAAATAAAATAGACAAAATTTCTTGTCCTTATATACAACCAAGTGAAAATCTTGGTCTGTGTTGCATACTTAGGAAATATTTCTCCAGCTAAAGATAGGTTAATCATCTTTTTTTTTCATTTTTGATAAATTGTTTTCATCTACATGGCACTGTGTTTATGAACAGAAATTCAGAAGTGTACAGTCCTCACAGTAAAGCTAACCACAATATTTGAAGCCAATGATGAAATATTTTGTAAGGGAACTCATATTTAATCAGTTACTCAAGGAAAAGTCTGTTACCAAATACCAGCAATATTTATATTTGTGATTTTTATCTCAGCAGTGTCTGTTTGATAATGGAGGTTAAAGTTCTGTTAATCTCATTTTAAATATTCAGGAGTCATTTGCAAATTATAGCACAAATGCCTAGGCTTTCCTATTGCAGTCAGTGAAGAGTTGAGCAGTAGAGTTATTTACATTCCCATTGGTCCTCTTCAATCTCAAGGTTTAGACTACTTGTGTATGTTGTACATATGCCCTTTGATGTAATTTATAGCCTGTGATGGATAGGAAGAGTGGCTAAAAACGTATGTGATTTTGGGATGATTTCAGTTAAATGGCGTGAATGTCCCTTGTGTTTCCTGAAGACACAGAATTTGAGGTACCATCAACACGAAGAAAGGATGGTGATAAAAGCAAGTCCACAATTTTCAGAATGGAGTGAAAATTACTATGAAATTTAGGCCTACAAAATGGGCTTCGGAATTAGGAGTAATAATTCCATAAATTGGGAAGACATCAATTAAAAATGACAGAAAAAGGGGAAGATTCAATATATTAACAGATCCCGAAATATCTATGAATAACCAGTGTGATGCATCTGAAAAAGAGATTAATATAATTTTTGGTTCCTAATTATCAGGCACAAAGTTTTAAGTACTGTGTGTTTGAGTAGTTTTTTAAGGATTTTGCCACCCCATGCTGGTCACCTTTTTTCAATAATAGCTCCAAAATGTCAAAAGTATATACAGAATTCCAAAAAAAAGAAGGCAAGAAGTTTTTACACTAAAAGATTTTGACTTAACCATGTGAAGGCTGAGGCAGGAATATGATTTCAGCCTATAAATCCAATGATAAATGATGGTAAATATGAGAATGGAATCTAAAGAAAATAAACTAATAAGAAACACAAAAATAGATTTAATAAAATTCAATTTCAGCTTAAAATGAAAACACAGGTGCTAGGTTTCTGAATTTTGAAGGCAGAAAATGATCTCTTGGCAGAAACAGAGTGGGTAAAAATATATTTAAGATGTGAAATGGTGTATTCATAAGCAAGGCTGCATGACATGGTTGTGTTAGAGGAAGCTTGCCTTTTAATTTCAGATATTATTTTCAGTCCTCTGTTTTTACAGTTGAGTTACTTTTAGTTATTGAATTTGTGAATTTCCACAATCATTCTATAAAGACTGTCTGTACACTGTTCTCATTTTGTAGATGAGCAAATAGGAACTGAAACAGTTTAGCCGAAGATGTATACGAATGTTAGAGCAAAGCAGAGCATTGATGAATTCCTGAAAGCTTGGCTGTTCTTGTTCTTAAATGTTTAGAGAGAAAGGAGGCAGGTAGGAAAAGAAGGATAAAAGAAAGGGTAAGCGAGGAAGAAGAAAGGAGGAGTTGGATCTAGCCATAACAGAGGCAGAAAACAGATGTGAGAGGCCAATTGTCACATCACAGTCATGAGACAACAAATAAAATGCCCCAGAATTTATAATCTCATTTTCAAATAGCATGATTTTTAGTTCATTCTGATCAACTTTTATTTGCTTTGTATTGGCAATGCTGAATTCTTTCTGTGTTGACTCCCAAACACAGAAGACAAGGTAGACACATCCCACTTTCCTGCATCTTGATCCTCAGAGCATTGGATGACATGAAGGTGCACCTGTATCAGCTGTGCCGAAGCTTTCAGAATGAAGATGAATATATGGTACAACAAGCAGATCTGGAATGATAATCTGCTTTCACACAGTCAATTATGTTTCAGTATGAAATCGTGAGGTCAGCCTCCTCAACTGCTTCAGCATGACAAGACAATAAATGTTTCTCAGATCTTTAATTTTCTGGGTAGTTTAAAGTTGGAGGATAGAACTGACCTTCCTGTGGCAGCCCACTGAGGGCAGCAGCTGCATTGTCCCACAGCAATCTTAAGGGTTTGAAATAGAGCAACTGCAGCCATTCAGCTGCCTGAAATACTCTGGTGGATGTCTCTTGGCCCCCTTTGGCATATGGCAGTTGAGGAAAGAAAAGCAGACAGGAGGTGGTGCTGAACCAGACAGAAGTTTTTTTATTAAGCAAGAATGGGGACACATCAAGAGAGACGAGGCAGCTGCGAGTATGCCAGCAGCTGCATCTGCTCTCTGAATGGATGACCGCAGGAAAGTGACAGGGCCATCCACAGGAACTAAAATTTGAGAATGTCTTATTGATTATACCTTGGCTATTTCCTTTCTAAGATGGGTTATGAACTTCAAAGCAAAGATCAGACTTCTTTTACTCCTGAAGAATATTTACTTTGTCTTTTCAGCACTTTGAATTTGTGTGCATGGCAAATTTATGTTCACTCTCAGATATGAAAGAAGTTGTAATTAGCATTTTTTTTTTTCATTGTCTACAGGGAACCCTTTGTGTTGGCTGAGGACTCTCAGTACCTCTATATCACAACAATAAACATTCTATTGAGCTATTTCATTGTGTTGCATGCAGACAGATGGATACACTGGATGCATATCTTTATTTTCTTTGGTGTTTTAGTGTCTGTCCATCTCTTTTTCTTTTTAAATTCCAAAGTATCATTAACATTCAACAACTCCATTAGAAAGTCACAGGCAGTAAGAGCCCATCTGTGCCATGTTAACATTTAAGGAGGAAATAAAAGAGTAAAGTGGACAGGTGGAGTAGACAGCAGGAAACAACACCAGGCACACAGCAGGTAGGGAGTTCAGCAAAGGAAAATGCCAGACATTTAACAGGTAAATGGAAGGGCAGCTGAATTTCTATGCCAGTCCATGGAGAATGTAGTGAGGGAGAGGTGGATGACAGAAATGGGAAGATGTCACACCTTCAAGGAAGAGCACTTGCTTTCATTGGCGATATTAAACTCAATTAACCCAACTTCTGAATAATTATGATTGCTAAACAACCTGACTCTTTTATATTCTATAACATCTTAGAGGCTTTCATGCACAAACTCCGTGGATCTTGGAGAAATGTGTACATGAGGTATGACAAGGGATGGTGATGACCCAACAATCAAAGTGATTGGCTAACTAACGGGCTGTCTTGACATGGAAAATGTGCAGGGTACCTTGGACAGAACATCTCTAAATGAACAAAACAGGGCTGTATGTGGCATGATTCTGTCACATGCACACAAATGAGAACATTACATCAGGACAGAATAACGGAGTGCCTTTGGTTGGGAAAGACTTCTAAGATCATCAACTTCAGCCTTCAACCCAGAACTGCCAAGTCATCACTAAACCATTTCTCCTAACACCAGGTCCACACATTGTTTAAATGCCACCAGGAATGTGACTTTACTACTGTCCATCCTATTCTAATGTTTGATAACCCCTATAGTGAAGAAATTCTTCCTAATGTCCAGCCTAAACCTCCCCTAATGTAACATGCACATATTTTCTGTAGTCCTATCACTTGCCACTGAGCAGAAGAGGCTGTCCATGTCCTTGCTCGATCCTCCTTTCAGGTAATTAGAGAGAAAGAGAGAGACAAGTCTCCCATGAGCATCCTTTTTTCTTGAGGATAAAAAACATTATGAGGAAAGGTCCTCTCATCTTTTCTGGGAAATGAGCATGTCTATGTGCTTCTACGAAAATCTTAAACACTAAAGCACCTAGCAAGGTGAACAAGCAAGAGGAATTAGATGGCTGCATGTAGCTGCAGGGATACAGTCTAATTAGGATCATGAAGAGGTGGTTGGTGAGCTCATATACTTGTTGTGCTGCTGGAATGAGGATGAGAGCAAGTGGTCGGTGATATGAAAAAGTACTGAGAATGCCTGGAACATTGTCTAGTGGCAGATAGTGAGAGATATGAGATGGACTTCAGTACAGCAGACTTCAGTCTTTGTAGGGATATGCATGGAATATGGCCCTAGCGAGGCCTTGGTGAGGTGCCTTATTTTAAAGATCACCCTCTTTATGAATTTTCTATCCTAGTTATCATGAAACTGAGCAACAGTGGCAGGAGACCCATGTGAATTAACCATGAGGTCCTGACAAACTTCAGAAGTGAAAAGAGAAGTGTGGCAGATAGAGGCAAAGTCAAGTCACATAATTATTTCAGAGACACTGAACGAGAAGGTCCAAAAAGCCAAAGCTCATCTGGAGTTGAATCTGTTAAAGGACATCAATAATAACCACAAATGTTACTACAGATACGTTGATGACACGGTCACACAACTTAGTGGGACAGGGGATGTAGTGAAGAAACACATAGCAAATGTAGAGATATTTGGTGCAATCTTCACTTTTTAGTATTAAAATCTACCTTTAGGAGTGCCCAAAACTAGAGAAAGGGTCTGGATTAAGGAAGTAGACCTTTCATGAAGGAGAAGATTGGGGATCGTAAACAAACTAAACACAAAAAGACTAGTGGATGTTTTTAATCTTGACTTTCTCAAGGCTTTGACACTGTCTCATACAGCATCCTCATAGGCAAACTGATGAACAGTGGTCTAGATAATTGAACGGAGAGGTAAACTGAGAACTAACTGTACTGTCAGTGATCAATGATCATTGCACCATTGCATACAAGTGCTATGTTCTGTCAAACACCAGTATCTATGGCAACTTACAAGAGGAGTATTTGGGAGTTAGACAAGCAGGAGAGGTACAAACTCAGCATTTTAGTGGGTGTGTAGGTAGTTTTGGACAATTGTCTTGAAGTCAGTGAAATAAACGACACAAACTAAGTGAAATCAAGATCAAACTTAATATACATGTCAGGTGAACTGCAAAGAAATGCCTGTTGCAGCTGGATGTGTAATCAAAAGAGGTGTTTTCTGAAAAAAAGCAGGAAGCCATTTCCTACAAGAAAACCAGAGGAATGGGAAGGCAGTTTGATTCAGGTGGTCTGAGACAGAATTCAGATGTGTTTGTCTTTCCTAATTGCAGAGATATCTTCCAACATCTCTTAACTCCTTTAATTAGTTCTAAAACCAGGAATATGATACCCTGACCTAAGTTTTCTCTGCTGTACTTTGAAGGTGCTCAGCATTCTTAAACTAACCTTACATACTGCTGGTATGCTTGTTTCTTTGAATACACATTTTCGTTAGCTTTTAGGTTTTTCCCTTTTCTTGTGCAGTGCTAGACTATGACTCATGTCCTGGCCTTTATTTCTGCACCACTCTTAACATCTAAGCTGCAGCAAGCATGATGGCTTTAAAGCTTGTCTCTGCTGCAGACGTATTCCTGTTGATAGATACATGCCAAGTTTGCTGTCACTTGGCTTCACCCCTGGAAATTGGCGGAAACAGAAGAATAAGACTCTGCTAATTTATCCTTTTCAGTGGGGGCAACATTATTGTCACCTTGCCACTTGGCTGTTCTTGCACTCTGGCATGCAGTCTGCAGCTCTGTGTTTGCAATGCAGCACAATGATTGTGTGGTCTAGAGTTTTGCTAGCAGCTGCCAATCACTGGCTGGCTACTGAGGCAGGGCATCATGGAGGAGGACAGGAGCTGGAAGGCTATCAGCTGACAAAATGTTCCAAGGGTAAAAGCATAAGCACCTACTAGGTTCAACTTGAAAGACTCCACAGATAATCAGAGAATGGGAGTCAGTAATGTATGAATAACCCAAACAGTGTAATTATTGCCTGTGCTCATCCTGTTCTGCAGTTACATTAAAAACAAGTTTGTACACTCATGTTTTTAATGTTTTGGTGTCTCCACACAATCAGTAGCACACATGCCTGAGGAAGCATCAGAGCAATTCCTCAAACTGCTCTCTTTCCCTTTGCAAAGAGCTGGATTTAGCAGGGTAACATGGAAGAGTTACTGTATTGATCCTTATTTTACCTAATTATTTTTATCTAGTTTATCAACCAGAAAATAAGTAAGGAAGGTCTTATAGGATTTAATGTAATTTTCATTTAATTTAATGTCAGTGTCTACATAAGGAAACTGTTTATGCCTTCTCTGTACTCAATGGGGAAACACAGAACACACCAGAGATCTCGAATAGATTTCTCTCCCCAGGGGATGTGTAAACAGTACCAGGTCTTTAGATGTGATTTAGGAAAAACCTTTTGGTACCTCAATTCATCTTCTTCACTCTCTTCCTAGAAAAGCCCACACTCCATATGATGTTCAACATCTTCACTGATGATACTGATGATGGTTTGGAATCTACTGTGAGCAAATTTGTGGATGACACCAAGCTTGGAGACCTTGTCAATCCATTGGAGGGCCCTGCAGAGGGACTTGGACAGACTGGAGAGATAGACAGACTCTAATAGGATGAGTTTTAACAAATCTAAGTGTTGGGTTCTGCATTTTGGTTATAACAACCCCAGGCAGAACTACAGGCTGGAAATGGAGTTCTCAGAGAGTNCTGATGAAGCTGGGTCTGTTTATCCTGGAAAAGGGGAGGCTCAGGGGTGACCTTATTGCTGTCTATAACTACCTAAAAGGTGGTTATGGTCAGGTGGGGACTGGTCTTTTCTCCCTGGAAACTGGAGACAGGACAAGGGGCCACAGACTTAAGCTCCATCTGGGGAGGTTTAGACTTGACATTTGGAAAAGTTTTCTCACTGAAAGAGTGATCAGATTTTGGAATGAGCTGCCCACGGATGTGGTTGTGTAGCTATCTCTGGAGGTGTTCAGGGTTAGGCTGGATGAAGTGCTGAGTGGCATGATCTAGATGTCAGATGTTAGATTTACTTGGTTGGTTTTAGGTTGGACTGGATGATCTTTAAGGTCTTTTCCAGCCTCATCATTACTGTGATACTGTGATTCTGTGACACTTAGTAGCAGTTAATTTAGAGAACAATACTGATACATCCTCACTCCATAGCTTGACTCCAAACTATCATTGTCATAATAGGAACAGTATTACTCAATATCAGCCTCAAGCCTTTAATTTCAATCACAAATCACACAGAACACACGACAAGCAATATAGGGTGCTTTAAAGTGGCAAATATCTATAGTTTTTGGGGTTTTTTTATATGGTGTTTACTTTTTGGAAGATCATGAGGCGTAGATGTAGGTTCTTGCCCTTTTCTGTAGAATTGGTGTTAAACCTTCCATATATTGAAAGAAATCAATGGTACTCATGAAGCTCATCGTGTTATTTTATTGAATTATGTTGAATTGTGTTGTTATTGAATATTTCTACAGTGTCCTGAGCCTTAAAAAAAAGCCTGCAAATGTAAATCAGAGTAAGAACAAGTTTGGGAGCTCTGAGGATTTCATAACAGTTGAAGAAACTTAAAAACCATGAAAGAAAATAGTTCAAGAAATTAATCTGATGATAGAGTAAACTTGTAAAGGGATAGAGAAAACTTTCACCCATGCATTGCCTAACCTAGTATCATGCCTGATGTCAGAATTTAGCTAAAAACATCAGAGACAGAAAGGACACAAGCATCCATTTCTGAAAAAGGAAAGCTCCACGAATATTATTGTACTGTTAGCAGCCTATGATGAATTTTATGGTTATTAATCCACACTTGCTCATGGAAACTTTGGTAGTAATTGTGGCCTTGTTGTTGTTGGTGATATATATACTCAGCAGGACATCGTTCCTGCTCGGAAAAGTCAACACTGTAAGTAGACAGAAAAGACATATTATGCTTCTCATTTTCTAGATGGGTAGCCAAGGCATGGAGAGATGAGATGACTTTTCCAAGGTCAGTACTAGAGCTCAGAACTACTACAACACACTCAAATTCTTAGTGGGCTCTGAAGTTAAATAGGGTTTTATTTTCTTTCAAGATATGAGGCATAGAATACTTCAAAATAATGTTCCAAGGCTTTCTAAAACTATCTGCTACAGCTACAGCACTTAATTGCAATTAGAAGTTACTTTCAGCTCCAAAGTTGAAAGGGTTCTGCCTGCCTTTGAAGGCAAACCTCCTGCTGAAATAGGTCTACATTTGGATTTGTGGGTTTTTTTTACAAGTGATAGTTTTCAAAGACAGAGATAAACTGATTAACTGACAAACAGAAAGGCTCGGGTTATTCAGAATCAGAAATTATTTACCTGTTCTTGCTTAGAAGTGTTTTTTTCCCTCTTTTTTCCTGTCATTTTGTGGGGTTCTTCAGTTAAAGATAAAATTAAAGTTTATGTATGTAAAAGTATAGATAATAAATTGGAATATAATAAAAAAACTAAATCAAGCTATTTCTTCTCACAATATATTTTTTTCTAATTCAAATAAAAACTGAACAGTCAAATCAGAAATTCAAAACTCATGAGTTTTCTTTCAAGTTCATTGCTTGATTGAAATACTCTTCCTAACATACTAGTCCTGTTTCAATATCTACAGAGATTACTAGATTAGGTCTCCAGCCAACACTCTGAAAGACTTGACATTTCATTTAAATCCTGTATCATACCTTGTCATTCCAGTTTTGATGTCTCAGAATTCATACACAATCTCAGTAGATGCCTAGTCTGAGCAATATAATCTTGCCTCTAATATATTCCAAAGTTAACACTTTGCAATATACTTGCATAATGCGATTGCAGAAGTGAAATTAACAACTCAATTGTCCTAATAATGATGGGGAAATATGCTTTACCTATATCCTGTGAGAAATAACCGTGGCTTGGGAAGATTTTTATTGCAGGTTAATAGATTAATAGAATGTTAGGTGGACTTTATCAAGTAACAGTAAGCTGCTGCTTTGGAATTTTGTTTAGAATTGCTGTATGGCTTTGTTTACACCAACAGCTTGTACAGAATTCCTCAGCCTTGGAAAGAAGAGAAAAATGGAGGAGTAGTTTGCACAGCAAGGATCATGTACACTTTAGCAGCAAAAGTGGGAATTTCAGTGTGGAGAAGACACACACCCCTTGAAAGACCCTCTTAACCTTAATAATCATGCTTTATCTGGAAGGAGTTTATGTAAAACTAATAGCATATAATGAATTTTCTCAAAGATTGAGTACATAACTCTATAACTAGCGAATAGAGCTGTAGAACAGGGCTCACAAGTTTCCCACAACTTGTCAGACCCAACACTGCATTATAAATAAATTATTCCACTGCTTCGCAAACTTTTTGTCTCCATAGTATGAAAAGAGTTTCTAGCAACCCCTAATAGTGGATTTTTTCCATGTGTGGCCCAGGAATCGTTTATGAAATTACATCAATCTTTTTATCCCCCACAAAAAGGAAGGGATTGAGGTTTTGCAGTCAAAGGACATAGATGAGTAGATAATGATGTTATCATTTCTTTGTCATACAGATCTCAGTACATTTGGTTTTCAGTGGCAGCAGAATAGTTAGTACTTCGTTATTATCAGCTTAATTTATGCCTAAACTTTGGGCTTGAGAGACAACTATTTGCTTTTCCCTTTTTTGACTTGTGTTTTCTTTTAAACAGGAAACTTCATAGAAGACACAGGCTTCCCTATGTGCAGTTAACAGTAGCCAAATATATTGACTATCTAAGTCGAACAAGCACTCAACCATACATGATTCTCTGAACAAAAGCCCAGCCTAAATTAGCTAGAAATAAATAAAGTAGAAATTTAATCTCCTTTCCTATAGAAGTTGAATCAGAGTGTAATATATAAAGAAAAAAATAGCATGTGGTGCATACGACTAGGGCAGATTTTCACAGAAGCTTGGATTTGCATGGACTGAAGATTCAGTTCTTTTAGAAAACATGGCCATAGACAGAGTTCTGAAAATTTGTTCTCTATGTCTTGGTAAAAGAAGACCCTGGCAATACTGGAAAACATTACTCCCTGTGCCTAATGCTGCCTCAGTGCTGCAGCCTCAACATTCCCTACAGTCTCCAAGTCCAGGAACACATCAACTCATGTTCATCACATTTATTTGGGTAAGACCTTGAGAATACCCACACCTACTCATGATCACAGAACTTCTCACATCCTAAGAACAATCGAATAATGAACATTTTATTTGCTTATTTATTTATTTGGAGCCTGAAGTGATGTTAATCAACAGCTTCTGCATGCGAATGTGAATAGTATATTAACTGGCAATAAACTCATGAGATACTTCAAGTCTTGTAGTACAGAGCCCACAGATCACTGGCTTTTCCTTACACAGACCTTCACTGATTTGAATTATTAAGTTGTGTTGACGTTCTGTATGGACATTTGCTTTACATCCTGCTACATATTTTCTCATTACATTTCCCTTTGATTTATTTATGACAGTCCTATGCGTATAAAATCTATGCTCTGAAGTTCACATTGCAATGACCGCACTGGCATTCCTGGAAAAGTTCACAGTGATGATTCACAAGTGATTCACTCTTGACAATGCCCTTTTCTTCTCTGAAGTGAGTCCTTGGCATCCTGCATTTACTTAGAGGGGCACTGTCTACTTAAATTTTCACCTTGCGATGTTCTAGGACTGACTGTCTATGAGGAGTGGGTAAATGGCTATACAGGCATTTTATAAGACTGAATGATGAAACATACTCCAGTCCAATGTTTGCTTTTACTGTTTATAAACATATATCAAGACAGCTGTGAAGTGTTCATGTGCTCGCATTCAAACTGCATCTTTTAGGTTATACACAACATTTGTCCAAGCAACTAAAAACACGCTGGATATTGGCTCTTCCCTGTTCTAATTAAGCAAGAGAAATGACAGCCCAGCATAGACAGGGTATTATTTACTACAATGCTGAACACTTGCAAGTGTTTTATCAGTGAGTCAGAGCTCAGTGTGTAAGTGTAGACAAAGCAGACGACTGTCTGGGCAGCACACTGCTGGGGGTATGACAGAGTCAGGAAATGTTTCCCCTTGCTGCATCTGAAAGTTCATAAAGTTTAGCAGAGTCTGTGGAGGAATTTGGATATGTGTCTAGTCCTGTATGGAGAAGAGGGATAGGTGTTCCAGGAAACATGGGAACAACAGAGTATGGTAGCAAGGTACTCAGATATGCCTTTCCTTCCACATTCATTCTGATCCCCTCTCCTGTGCTTGCTTGAGACACTCACTCACATGGGAAAGAAACCAGGCTTTTCTACTGAGATCTTTTCAACTGACTGAATGCCACAGTCACAGGAGGTTTTTTTATGGCCAGTTCTTGAAGGGTACTCTGTCTGTGAAGATAGTGCTGTATTTTGACAGCTCTTATCTTTTTCACTTCTTAGCTCATAAAACAGGTAAAGCAGATAACACTTGTCCATGTCATATGAGGTTCTGGGGGAGGAAAAGGAGTGAGAACAAGAAGAAGTAGTGGCCCCCACAGCTCTCACATGGTTCAAGTGTATTACCTATGGGTACATCTCATTAGAAAACAGGAAATAAGTGACAAGGGATGAAAAATAATTCAAATCATAGCAAATCAATAGCAAAAAGGTCCATATGCAGATTCTGAAGTGCCAGATCCTGCAAATGCTGCTGCCTGGTTCCAGACCTATCTTACAATGTTGTGCTGAGGTGCCAAGGACAGTACTTTCACCCCTTAGTACTCAATCATAAGGGATTCCTTTCCTTTTGAGTTACATAGCTGTGTCTTGCAGCTGCTGACTAGGTTTTGGAATGCAGTTTATCATTTCATAAGTGATATATTTGCAGGATAATGCAGGCTGGAAGGGACACCAGGAGATCATGTAGTCTGACTGCTTGTTCAAACCAGGGTCAGCTATAAGCTCGAATCAGTTGCTTTAGACTTTTCTCAGGAAGAGTGACATTTTATTTGCAATCATAATGTTATCTAAATGGTAATAAAAGATGAGAATGAAAAATTCAAAATCTATTATTGCAATGTGTTAACTGTTTGAGGTGCTGCTGGTGTGGCTGCAAAACCTTGCTAGCTGTTTTGTGTGCTATTCCCTTGATCCTTACACACACGTCTTGCCAGATATGTTCCAAGTGCATTTTCCATTTGTGTAAAAGCTCTGGGAGAAGCCAACAGCCATGCTGGATGGAGCTCTGGACAAAGTGGTTTAGTGACAGGCGTCTTTGTTTAGTGACAGGCAAGGGGGTGGAACTAGGGGATCTTTTAGGAGGACTTCAGAAGGGCCACTTTGGCTGTTTCAAGCAATTGCTAGGGAAAATCCCATGGAAAAGGGTACTGGCAGCTAAAGGGGCCCAAGAGAGCTGGTCATCATTCAAAGACCACTTCTTTGAAGCACAACAGAAGAACATCCCGACAGGAAAGAAGTCAAGGAAGGGAGCTAGAAGACCTGTCTGGTTAAATGGGGAGCTACTGCACAAACTGAAGAGAAAGAAGAAAGTCTATAGGGCATGGAAGGAGGGGATGGCCACTCGGGGTGATCTGGTGAGAGAATGTAGGGATGCAACTAGGAAAGCCAAGACCTCCTTGGAATTCAAACTTGCAAGAGAGGTCAAGGGTATCACAAAGGGCTTCTTCAAATGCATTACAGGTGAAACTAAACCTCGAGGCAATGTGGGACCCCTGCTGAATGAGCTGGGTGCCCTGAAGATAGAGGATACAGAGAAAGCAGACATAATGAACAACTTTGTTTCTGTCTATACTTCTGGTAGCTGTCATGATATCAAAGCCCGGACTGCTGAGGCTCCTGAGGAAGTTGAGGCAAAAGAGAAGCTTGCCTTGGTTGGTGAGGACTGGGTTAGGGATGTGTTGAACAAACTGAATGTACATAAATCCATTGATTCTGATGAGATGTACTCGTGTGTAATAAGGGAAACAGAAGTCATTTCAAGGCCACTCTCCATAATCATTTCCAAGTCATGGGATCAGAAGAGATGTCCAGGGACTGGAGGTTAGCAAATGTCACTCCAATCTTCAAAGAAAGTAAGAAGGATTACTCAGATAACCACAGACCAGTCAGCCTCACCTCCCTCCCAGGAAAGGTGATGTAACAATTTGTCCTGGATTCTGTCTCCAGGCACATCAGGAACAAAGAAGTCATTATGGACAGTCAGCATGGCTTCACCAAGGGGAAGTCATGCTTGACCAACCTGATAGCCTTTTATGAAGGCATAACTGGGTAGATAGATGATGGCAGAGCAGTGGATGTGGTCTATCTTGACTTCAGTAAGGCATTTGACACAGTCTCACATAGCATCCTCGCAGCCAAACTGAGGCAATGTGGACTGGATGATTGAGTAGTGAGGTCGTTTGTGAACTGGCTGCAGAGAGAAGCCAGGGAGTAGTGGTTAATGGGACAGAGTCTAGTCAAAGCCCTGAATCTTCTGGAGTCCCCCAAGGATCAGTACTGAGACCAGTCCTCTTCAGTCTCTTCATTAATAACTTGTATGAGGGGTTAGAGGGCACTGTCAGCAAGTTTGCTGATGACACAAAGCTGGGTGGTGTTGCAGACACCCCAGGATACTGGGCTGCCATTCAGCAAGACCTGGACAGGCTAGAGGGCTGTGCAGAGAGAAATGGAGTGAGGTACAACAAGACTAAGTGTAGAGTCTGGCATCTGGGCGAGAACAGCTTCAGGGACCAGTATAGACTGGGGATTGACCTGTTGGAGAGCAGTGGAGGAGAAAGGGACCTGGAGGTCCTAATGGACAGCGGGATGAATATGAGCTAGCAATGTGCTCTTGTGGCCAAGAGGGCCAACAGCAACCTGGGGTGCATCAGAAGGGGGGTGGTTAGCAGATTGAGCGAGGTTCTTCTCCCTCTCTACTCTGCACCAGTGAGACCATATCTATTGTGTCCAGTTCTGGGTCCCCCAGTTCCAGAAGGACACATAGCCACTGAAGTGTGTCCAGTGTAGAGCAATGAAGGTGATGAAGGAAGTAGAACAGCTCCCTTTATGAGGAAAGGCTGAAGGAGCTGGGTCTTGAGCTTGGAGAAGACAAGGCTGAGGAGTGACCACATCAGTGTCTCTAAATATGTGAGGGATAGGATGTTAGGAGGATGGATCCTGGCTCCTCATGGTTATCTGGTGATAGGACAAGGGGCAATGGGTGCAATCTGAAACATTGGAATTTCCATAAAATATCAGGTGGAAGTTCTTTGCATTGAGGATAATGCAGCACTGGAACAGGCTGCCCAGGGGGGTTATGGATTCTCCTTATCTGGAGAGGTTCACGACCTGCCTGGATGTGTTCCTGCACAACTTGGTCTATGTGATCCTGCTGTGGCAGGGGGATTGGTCTGGGAGATCTTTCAAGGTCCCTTCTTCCTAATGATTCTATGACCAAGTGGCACAGAACTCAGAAGGTCTTCAAGAAGAAAAAACTATCAGTTAAAATTTCAAGCTCTTTTCTTAAAATGTGTACCTAGGATAAAAAATTCAGTTATAAACATCTAAAATTTTCCTGTCAGTTCAGACCCTCATTACACTTAAGATCAGATGCACATATTTAAATCATATTCTGTTCAGTAATTGATTGATTTATTGCATTTGATGAGGAAAAAATGTTAATTAATAACACCCCCAAAAATTCTAGATATAATTGACAGATTCAATTTTATTAGTTTATTCATATTTAAATAAGAAACTAGACAACGTCTCAATATTTAATTTAATCTAATATGACAAACAAATTTTACCTATAGTCTTGCACTGTCTGTAACATTACAAAAGATAAAGCTAATAGATAAATTAAACTATCCCTTAAAGAATAAATAGGCTCCAGTTAATTCTTAATGTAACTCAGTTGACTTTGGTACAAGTTGCACTGGAGGTGAACCTGGCTGGACGGTTATAATGCAAACATAGTCTTGAAAAATTAAGTTTATAATGCAAACACTCTCGGGAGGTTGATTTGATACATATCCTTTCATAATATTTGATTAGGTTTTATTTCAACTGTGAATTTACTATGGTGTCTTCTTTGTAATCTAGAACTGTTTCAAGGTTCAATAATTTTGTTTCATTTTGTAGTGATGCAGTCACCAGAAGATAAATAAATGCAAATAAGGGAAGCAATGAAGAGCCACGTATGTGATGTAAGAGATCAAACAAAGTGCCTGGGGGGGGTAAGCAAAAAAGAAAGAAAGAAAAAAAACCCACCATAATATGAAGGAAGCTAGGATAGTGTAAAAAGATAAATAAAGCCATTCTTCTGTCTCATTCACATCAGTACAAGATTTCTCCTTGTACTGTAATTTCAAAAGCTTTAATGCATCCGATTTTCATTATTTTATTTTTTTTAAAGCTCAATTACTTTCATCATTTCTTTTGGGACATCTGTACTTACTTCATTAGAGCTCACAGCTGAGACATATTTTCTTGACATATGGCCAGGTCTATTTTTTGTTTGTTTGGGTTTTGTTTGTTTGTTCCCATAGCTCACAGTTGTTCAAGGTTAACCTAACAGTAGGATGGGATTCATTCCACTAACTTCCACAGGTTTAACTTTAGGATGGGCTCTCTTCTTAATGTCTATGGAAACGATAACGTTCTTTCAGATTATGATTTCTCTTTTCCTGAAATAAGCCTCAGGCAGCTCAGATGGATTGCCTTCTGAAGTTACTTACTTCACCACCATTTACATAGGGTGAGCGTCAGCTGCTCAGTGTTTCGTGTGATTTTATAAACATGAGTCTCCCACAAGTCCTGAGTCATGTTGACTAATGGCATATTGACGTCTTGGGTAAGTTCACACGTCTTGAACAGCATTTGAAGGTTTTCACAACCAATATCGTATTAGGTTTATAAGAGGTTGTTTTACACTTTGCTCAGAAGGTATGCTGATTTTTTGTGCAGTTCCTAAAGGCAACAAAACAATTTTGGGCACAGAATAATATAACACTGTTGTGGCTTAGATCTTAGAAAATCTGTGTTGCTTTTTGTAAGCAACAAAAGGCATGAAATTTAGGTGCCTAAACAGAGGCATTTAGTGTCTTTTTAGATTTCCTGAGTTATCTTGCCTGGCAACTTTGGAGCTTCACTGAATATGTGCCAGAATTACATGGATGTCGGAAGTACTCTGCAGCCACCACGAGTGATCTAGACACCCATGGTTAGAGATTTGAGTCACTCTCTACATCTATCAGCTAGGTCATAGAATCATAGAGTCATAGAATCATTAAGGATTGGAAGGGACCTCGAAAGATCAACTAGTCCAATCCCCCTGCCACAGAAGGATTACCTAGACCAAATTGCACAGGAACACATCCTGGCAGATCTTGAACATCTCCAGAGCAAGAAACTCCAAAACGCCCCTGGGCAGCCTGTTCTAATGCTCCATTATCCTCCCTGGGAAGATGTTCCTTCTGATATTTATATGCAACCTCCTATGTTCCAGCTGGCACCCATTGCTCCTTGTCCTATCACCAGATGACCTTGAGAAGAGCCTGTCTCCATCCTCCTGACACCCACTCCTCACACATTTATAGACATTAATATGGTCCCCCCTCAGCCTCCTCTTCTCCAAACTCAAGAGACCCAGCTCCCTCAGCCTTTCCTCATAAGGAAACTCCTCTACTTCCTTCACTGTCTTTGTTGCTTTACTCTGTCAGTAAAGAAGTTCTCTGTCCTCAAGTGCCTGAATGAGCCAAATCAAACCAAGATAAGAGCAAGTCTCAAAGAAATAGCTGGGGTGAGTAAGAGGACAGCAAGCATCTGGTTATGTCACAGAATTTCAAGACACCATGATAAAGATCCAAAATCTTTTCCAGATCATGCCCACATAATGATGGTTTCTGCCCACCCTAGCTTCATGTTCTCTGAAACTGAAAGGTCTTGTAAATATGTAGCACTGGAAAGCTAGCTTTGAATTTTATTTTCCAAGAAATTTCTAAGTAACGATCTCAGAATAGTGTTTTCTCCAAAAAGTATTACAAAATTTGTTTTGAACAGGCTCAGTTGTGGAGACTTTTGCAACACCCACAGATAAAACTACAATCTTTTTTATCCATCCTACCAAAGCTTGCAGTCAGCCACCTCCCTTCTTTGCTGGCATAAGAGTGAATCAGATTCCACAGATGATTAAGAATTAGAGTGTATTTTAAAAGAATTTGTCACGAGTAACAAGCACAATTCCTAAAACACGATGAAGAAGTAGTTTGACAGTAGTAATCCTAGCAATGCATGAGTCATGGCACAAGCAAAGGTCTGAGTTAATCTCATACCTTTTTTGGCTGCTGGAGCAAAATAACCTTGCACTAGCCCATACTCCTGAAATCAACAGAGCCTCATTTGCCTCAGCTGTTCCAGGCTGCATGATTTTCAACTTTTAAATAATATGTACTTTCCAGTGACCCAGCTATTCCTCCTAAAATACTGATGCAAGTGGAAGGCATAAGGAGAGGCTGGCAAGGAGAACAAAAGGTGGCTAAGGCATTTAAGGATTTGAAAAAGTCAAACCAACACATCTGCACCTGCTCTGGTAGGAAGCCATAAAGTCCCAGTGCTTTATTCCTGTGACAAAATAGTAATGAGGGAAGAAAATGTCACCAGATTAAGCTATTACCAAAGATGTCACAAGTAGGGAAAAGAGACTGGAAGGGGTATTAAGTCACATCCTCATTACACTGTTAAGAGGTCCTTCTCAAATGACACTAGTTTCTGTTTATAGGCTGTTATGTTCATTTCCAAGTTCTAATCAACAGCACTAGAAATTACATTTGCAACTCTGTGTTTTCAAGTAGAATGTTTTATTGCTCTTACCCTGGAGAAGGTGCCTCTGTGCTGGTGTGTTTGCATGTGCATGTGTGTGCTTGTACGTACACACACACTTGTGTGTGCATTTTTAGCTGGGGTACATCCAGAGAGAAAGTGTTTTCTCAATGTTTCCGAACACTTCCAACATTTTCACACATATGGGACACACAAACACCATATAAAATGTCATAAAGCAGAGCTATGAAAAGGGATAGCATATAGAATGAAATACGATATGGTACATAGTCCTTATTCAATGAGGAGTGAATTTAGGTCTAACTACCAGATGGCAGAGCTGAACACAGAAAATCCATATGTGTGATGGCAGCTAGGGACAGCCGTTGACATACTTGCTTTTCCAGCCAAATGCCTCAGCAGATGCAGAGTTTTACACTTTAACATTGCAATATGGCACTAAAACCCGGGAGAAGAGTTATGTGCAGGAATCAAAGGCAATTTAAAGGGGCACTACTGAATTCTTCCCTCTCCCCAGCACATGTGGAGGGCTGAAAGAGAGAAAGAAAGGGATATTTTTCTGCCTTTTGCCCAAGCGTGAGGACACACCTAACTTCTTTTCCTCATGACTCAAGTAAAGAAAAAGGAAAACAGGAATGATGGTCAGACATACAAGCATGCTGTGTTTTTGTGATTTCATCTCAATGTGTTGGCATAGTGTTTAAAAAACACCAAAATTTAAAAGATACAAGCACTTACGAGTTTAAAGCTCTGCAAAGCCATACAGGACGGAGGTCCTTCAATATTTTCATGAAAGTGACAATCCATCCTCTGCATCCATTTGGCTTTTCTTTTTCTCTGTCATTATTATTTTATTTGTTGTGCCATTTTAAGAAAAGAAAATTACTCTGTGTACTTCATTCAGAACTTAAATATTCCTGCTAATATATGTATGAAATTACATTGCTTTGTGGAACCAAATTGTGTTAAATCCAAGAGTATCTTGTAGAGATCAAGGTTCACTTCTGAGCTCAGACACAGGTTCTCTGTGTCTTCAGAAAACTGTTTAGTCTGAAACCCAAGCACCACTTAAAGCTGTGGCAAAAATTCCATTTCTTTTACTAGAACCAGGATTTCACCCTTAATCTCCTTGTGCCTCTGTTCCTTCCTGCCAGACTTTGTTTGCTTGTCTACATAGATTAAAAGCTTTTAAGGGCAGACACTCTCTTCAGCTGTGTGTATCCACTGAAGCTAACGTACCAGGGCTGAAATGCAGGTTGGAGTTTTAAAGCACTGTTTAAGCAGTAATAATAGAACTCATAATTATAAAATCTCTGTAGTTGCAATTGACATTTTGAGTCGTGATTTCAGGTGGGTTCATCTTGACTTACACTGTCATACATTTTACTATCAGTCCACAAGATAATTGGTGTAAGTAGTTAATATTTGATTTTCTAATTTGTTCAGTCAATTTCTGGATCCACCCTCCTTAAAAAATGTCTGTAAAATTAGCAAAGTAAATGTATGAATAGCAACTTGAGGATTGCTAGTCCAATTAAAAGTAGTGGGGTTTTTAATTTGTCACATCAAGTTCATGCTGTAGAAACTCATCCTGTGCATGCTATGTTTTTGTTGGTGGATGAAAAGACAATGCAGGTAAATGTGCTGGATTTTCCAGTTAAAAACATTGAGAAGCTGGTCACTGTTTGTTTAGTATTGGAACAGGGTAAATACAAAGGACCATTGCGTGATTTGATTATTTCTCAATGCCCTTTCATGTAAGGCAAGGAAGCACTAGAAAATATTAAGATATATTGCAAGAGTTCTGTGGGTTTCTCCTGTGCTACTAGAAAATAGGAATTGGTGTTCTCTTTAATGAGACACAATTCTCAAGATGGATTTTTATTTACTACATACTACACTTGAAGCTTATGTTGGCATTCGGTATATGGTGCAAAATATTTTAATAAAGAACTGTGGTAAAAAAGAAGACATTTAGAATTTGTAAGGATTTAAGCGCTTGGTGAGAAGCTGAGGAAAGAGAACAACTTAGAAACTGAAGTCTGTACATATGACCAGAGGAAACACTTAGCTGAGTATTTCCCTCACTACTCTTGGTCTGGATACAAAGAATGAATTACATTTCAGGTTAAAAAAAATACAGATACCTATTGCTCCACATTGATCACAAAGAGGACTCAGAATAGTTTGGCTGGATGTCTAAACTCTAGATGATGAAACTTAACCTAAGGGTCTTTTGGAGCAGATCATAATATATTGCATTCTAGTGCCATAACATACCTTCAATTTTTAAACACAGTTTTCCATTGATTTTGAAGAGGAGCTCCTAAAGAAATCAATGTCATGCTCTTGCCCTTGTGCATACACATGCTCTTCACTAACAAAGTGAGACATAAATGTGGAGGTTGATAGGGAAGGCTCACCATACTAACAAAGCTTCTTATCAGGACCATCCCTAAAACCTGCCCATCCTCCACTTGAGAGAGATGTGCTGGCTGACTAAAAGACTTTATCTACTCCCAGTCTTATTATTTTAGGAAATTAGTTCCTTTATTAGCTTTTGGATTAAATAAATAAGGAGGATACAATTTCATTTTCAATATTGTCATAAGCCTTTCCAACAAAATGAAAGGAAACAGTTTCTGATTTAAATATATCTAATATCCTGTATCATCTCCCTCTGCACCATTCGCCTGTGGAAATGCTAAAAATTCAATCCATACAGTTACCTTGACATGGTGCTAACTCATGCAAGCACTTACATGTGAGTTTAACCTTAAATCATATTCGTTTTGTTGTGTCTAGGATTAGTTCACCTGTAAAATCTAAGCTTTATGTTGTTCTTTTCCTCATAGGTACAGGAAACTACTTTACTAGATACAAGATACTAAGTAAAGTACTAAAATCTGGAAATAAATAAATAAGAGTCAGAAGACACTGCAGTTTTTTGCTGAAAAGAAATTTGAATTCTTCATTTTCTAAAATGTGGCTGTTTTCTACAGCTATTTCTGCAGGAGGTTTAGCTATCTTTGGTTTTGCAATAAGTTTCTGGAAGGAGTTTACAGTAAAATTAGGGATACATTTCTATGGGCTTTGATGGAGTACCTGCAGCTTTAGAAGGGAAGAAGAAGAAGAAAAACTGTCAGCAGCCTGCCAAAGAAAGAGAACGGCAGGGTTATCTTGTGGGAAACTATTCTGTTATTACTGTGAGGTCAGTTCAATAATAAGAAAGGATGAAAAAGAGTTTCTCAGAAATTGTTTAAGTCTAAGTGAGACAACATAATAGAGTTATTGCATCATGAAAACAAAATTACTTTGATTTCAAGGCATTTAAAGGAGGTACAAAATTTGTCCTGTTAAGCTCAAAAGAGCTAAGTAGGTTGCAAGTCACAGAAGAAATGGGGTCTATAAATATATTTCCCAATATAGTAAAGCCTGTATATAAAACAGCTCATTTGTAATACTCTATGAAATAGTGTAGCTTTTTGTTGTGTTCAGTGAGAGGTAGCGTAATATAGAATTGTTGGCCAAACAAATTGGTTTCTGTGTGACGGATCCTCCACACAATTTGACTATTGGGATATAGTACAGAAGTTAAATTACACCTTTTTCCCTTTTTGTGACTAATGACAAAATCTAATAAATTGGACAGGGAAGTGACTGGATATTATTTCATATCTTTTTTTTCACCTTCACTGAGTCAAACTAATCAAGAAGCATGCCCGATACTGAATAAATTCATCAGAAAGAGAGAATATATTTTTAAACTCTTTGATGTTTGGCCAGAAAGTACCCTTTTGTTTGTTCTGTGAATGTCTGCCCCATCCTCAGGCTCCTCTGTCAGTAATCCATGGTAATCACAGGAATGTGGTGGGTGTAATGGAGTGAAAGAATATAATCCAGACTATACCACACACTGCTTTACCATCACCATGTGTAATTATTTTGTCAATATCATTGCAGCAGAAGATTTTCTCCTACATTATTTCAAACATATTTTATCAAGGGACCTGAGAGCATTTACATGGACCAGAGACAGGTGTATGAACACTCAAACTCCAGAAATTAAAAATAAATCGAAACAAACCTGAAACACTGAATGATCAAACCTACTTTTCACGTTTGAGAATTGTCTAAGTAATTTCCATGATCATTTAGGAAGCCAATCTTACTTTCCTTTTAGCCTCCTTGCTGTGCTGTTCACTGATAAATATTGCCTTACGGCTACTTCATAATAGGTGGAAAAGCAGGAAGAAAAAAGGAAGGAATTCAGGTGGAGAGAAAAAGAGAGGCAGAAACAAGAGGCAAAAAAGCAGGATATATTATTTATTCCTGTTTATTTTTATTATTCATTCTTTGTGGACTGATGCTATAGAGTTCATTATGCTTTGCAAGACTCACAGTGACCATGAATTTTGTGTCTAGGGTGCTAAAGTCTGTTTCAGATGACGGGCAGAGCAACTACAAGAAGCAAACCAAAATGGACTTTGTAGGGTCATCAAAGGTTGTAGATGTACTCTCTGAATAGCCAAGTGCAAGGACAAATCACCTGACTGATCTTATAAAAATCATCTGATCGATCTTATATAATCATTTGTATTCTGCCCTGTCCTGCATTGCTTGTGTTCCTGGCTACATCCTGACAGCTACATGTCTCTTGGTTGATTATAAATCCTCAGCAGTGATAAAAGGGATTTTTGATAAGGTAATAACTGACCTATCTCTGGACCTTCAATCATGTCCTCTGACAGTGGACTACAAGGAGAGTAAGGTACTCTGAGATACTAAGATTTTACAAAATTACTTCATTAAACTGTTTAGGATTTCTGGCCCGAGGTCTTTGTAGCAGGACAGTAAGTGACTCCTGGATGGTCATAGGAAAGTGTCTTTATATCTCTGCTGGAATTTAATTTAGTAAGGTTTAAGTTCAAATTTGGCTCTTTAGGCACTGTGATTACTGAGTGAGAGAGATGTGATCATCAGTTCTAAATTCCATTCTGGTCTCCAAATGGGTGGAACATAGGTTTGATGGGTGGACCACTAGATGGGTAAAGAACTGGCTTGATGGCCACACCCAAAGAGTGGCTGCCAATGGGTCCATGTCCAGGTGGAGGCCAGTGACAAGCGGAGTCCCTCAGGGATCAGTCTTGGGACCAGTCTTGTTCAACATCTTTGTCAGTGACATGGACAGGGGCATTGAGTGCACCCTCAGCAAGTTTGCTGATGATACCAAGCTGTGTGGTGCAACAGACATGCTGGAGGGTAGGGATGCCATCCAGAGGGACCTGGACAGGTTGAACAGGTGGGCACAAGCCAACCTCATGGGGTTTAACAAGACCAAGTGTAAGGTCCTGCATCTGGGTAGAGGCAATGCTAAGCACAGATACAGGCTGGGCAGTGATTGGTTGCAGAGTAGGAGGAGAGGGACTTGGGGGTGCTTGTGGACAAAAAGCTCAGCATGAGGCAGCAGTGTGCAGCTGTGGCCCAGAAGGCAAACCGGGGGTGATTCTCCCCCTCTACTCCACTCTGGTAAGACCCCCATCCAGTAGTGCATCCAGTTCTGGAGCCCTTATTACAAGAAGCATGTGGACATGCTGGAGTGAGTCCAGAGGAGGGCCATGAGGATGATCAGAGGGCTGGAGCTCCTCTGCTATGAGGCCAGACTGAGAGGGTTAGGGCTGTTCAGTCTGGAGAAGAGGAGGCTCTGAGCTGACCTTATTGTGGCCTTCCAGTATCTGAAAGGGGGCTACAAAAAAGCCGGGGAGGGGCTTTTTAGGACCTTAGGTAATGACAGAACTAGGGAGAATGGAGCAAAGCTGGAGATGTGTAGATTTAGACTTGATGTGAGAAGGAAGTTCTTCACCATGAGAGTGGTAAGAGCCTGGAATGGGTTGCCCAGGGAGGTGGTTGGGGCCCCGTCCCTGGAGGTGTTTAAAGCCAGGCTGGATGAGGCTCTGGCCAGCCTGCTCTAGGGTGGGATGTCCCTGCCCATGGTGGGGGGGGTTGGATCTGAATGATCCTGTGGTCCCTTCCAACCCTGTCCGATTCTATAACTTCTTCCCAGGGAGGGTGATACCTGAGGGGGTTCTGGAGTCTCCTTTTCTGGAGATGTTTAAACCCACCTGGACCTGTTATGGGAGTTCTGCTGTGGCAGGGGGATTGGGCTGGATGATCTTTCAATGTCCTTTCTGATCCATGATGATTCTATGAATTGCTGCTTTCAAAATTTGTCAACAGTATCTCAGAGGTCATTTCCAGTCTCAATAATTCTGTGATTCTGTGGTAGGTATGTAGGTCTCTCTCCTTGCCTATGCTGCCCCTGCTTTAGTCTCAGCTCTGTTTGTTTAGCACAGCTCAAGAACAAAAAAAGACATTTTCAAGTAATTTCAGAAACAAAACGTCAGACTACATGTGAAGAAAATTCAATTGCTTGAGCCCTCAGTCATGTCTACAAGTAAAAGAAAGCAGATCGATTGAGTTTGCTGTAATGTGGCCCATTAAGTGTTTCTCCATCACACTGTATCTCAGTGAAGATTTCTATTTCCCAGAGTTATACGTAAAAATTCACTATATCACATGAGGGACAGACAGGAGGCAAGAACAAGGCCAGTAGGACTGATCTGAGGAACCTTTCTTTATGTGATCACTTGGTTTTCGTTATATATTTTTCACCTTCTGGTAAGAGTATGGATGTGAAAGTTAAACACATAAACTCTGGTATTAAGCCTGCTCTATGTTCTCATGGCTCCCTTGACATTCCTGGCTGTCAAGGACAAAAAGGCCATCTAGTCTGAAACCCTATACCATGTGGGTAATAGAGTTTCTCCTACAGACTTTTGTGCCTATCCAAACAAATTAGGTTGAAGAAAAATGACCAAGGAGTGAGGTACTAGTGTCAAACTTCTGGAAAGTGTTATTGTCACTGCTTCTTCCTAGACCCCCTGGTGAAGGTCATTCAACCATTCATTCCCTAAGGTCCTTGTTTGCACTATGTGGGCATTCAAAGTTGTTTTTTGTTGAGAAATGTATATGAAAGGTATATATAAAAGGCACTGCTGATTGTGAGGTAAATTGATTTTTTATGGAGTACATTACTCAGAAACGGTAACCTAATCCCAGACTCATTAGCCCGTCCCTGCAATCAGTTTAATTAGACTCTAAAAACAAAGGTGACTTCTCAGTTTGAATAGACCGCATGCTTCAGAATACAAACTAGTATATTCACAAAGTAAACTAGCTTATTTGAGGCTAGTAAACTTAGCTACAAAACTTCTGATAACAATGCTAATGTGTAAGGCAAGTCATAAATTCAGAGCAGCTTAGAACCATTTTGTGCTAGGAAAACAAGAGGTTTTGATGTCAAATCTTCAAATAATGAAAAAAAACACCCTAGCATTCTTGTAGGCTATTCCAATGATTAATAATTAATTAATATTAAGTAATATTAGTATTACTCCAATACTTAATGCTATCTGATTAGTATAATTTATATTAATTACATTTAATTAAGGATAATTAATAGTTAATGTACTGGTTAAACCTTCTACAGAATCTTTAGGTTTCATGGCTACCTATTTGCTTCCCCTCCCCCCAAGTTTCTCTTCAAACTTGAAAGAGCTTTTATCAGTTTGCTGTTCTGGAGGACCACATTTCTCTTCTGATGTACAACTCTTTATAAATATGACTGAATTCCATGTGAATGTAAATGCAGAACAGTCTGTAATACGTTTTCCATGAAGAGCGTGCAGTTCTTTGATCTTTCCTTTACATTCACTTAGTCCTTGTGCATTTTTTAACTCTTCACATAGAATTTATTTTAAAATGAATCCATAAATACCCACAATTGTAGTTTGTAGTGGCTTAGGGTTACCAGCATGATATTTGAACATTTCAAAGTAAACTTCATGTAGCTTTAGGCATACATTAAGTAATTTATCTGGTACATAATCTAGCACTTGAGAACTGGGTAACACTCTACAGCATCCCACCAACTTTAGATTTCCCTGAAAACTTGACTATGTGGCAACCAGTCATATTTAATCTCTTGTTTTGTCCATGATAAATCTCATAGTTTAGTATTTTGAAAACTGCTCACTATAAAGAATTATTTCTACCTTTTCTTCTCACTTTTGTGGTTTGTGGTTTTGATTTTGCCCTACAGATAACAGAGGAGTTTTGCGTTAGATGTGATGTGTGGGGAGATAAAAAACAAATCAGACAAAACCAACTAAAAGCAGAAGAGTAAAAGCATAATTATAAGTCATAGTGAATGAGGGGAACTGTATAGTATTCCATCATCTTTTCATTCAAAGTTTATTTATAGCTTTTGATGGGGAAAAATTAAAAATAAAAAATCCTCTGCTTTGAAGAACCCAGGCAAAACTGCTTTTGTATTGAAATGCCCTAAGGCTGTCAAAAAGGACCTTGACTGACATCTGGAATGAGCCATTATCCTGGCAATGGTTTGGCATATCCCCGGATGGTATGTATTAGCATATCCCTGGATAGTAGAAGTTATCATATGCGTTAGTAGCACAACTTGCAGATTTTGGATTGTGTTCATGAGAACAGATTTTTCCAACAAGTAACTTGCCAAAGGCTTGATATAAAAAGTACTTATGCCTAATGTCTGTCATTCCGTCTATGCCAGTTCATTCTTCCTGGGCTGGACTGGATCCACCCTGGCACCTGATATGGAGTAAACAAAGTCACTAGCTGCTGAAGACATTGATATGACCTGTGTAATTTTTACAGGCCACTGTTATAATTATGGTGACTTTATGTACCATGTCATAATTGACCGGCAGTCTGAGATTGTCTTACATTTTTATAGACGTGTTCATCTCAAAAAGACTTCATAATGACTTATAGTTTGCATATATCATGAATTGTCATCTCTGCAAAAGAACACAGCTGCTGATAAGACTTCATTTCATCAATGGATATAAATGCATCCTGAACTTTAAATATATTCGTATGCTCTAAAACACTTAGAGTCATACACGTAACTGGGAAATAAATGCCTGCTTGACATTTCAAAACATACCAGACTGTTGACTTGGCAAACCAAAGAAATTCTGCTTACACTGAGTGAATTTTTATTTTAGTGGGAAAAGAATGGATTGATAGAGAGATGGACAATTTGAGCTATCTATTTCAGAGATTTTCTAATTATCTTTGTGCTGTATTGGAAACTTCGAATTATTATAACCTTCATAATGGTATGTCTTGGGGTCTGTCTGTCTGTTCACTTCAATTATGAAAGGTCTTTGTATAGATCTTAAGGTTTTATTGTTTTACTAGAACCTTTTGGTAATCTAAATACAGACAATAAATGGCATAAAGACTGAAAAACAAAATCATGCCTTATTACATCATGTTGATTCACAGAGAGTTCCATGGCATTTTACATGAAATAAAGCACTGCTCTACGTGAGGACAACATCACAATTATCTCTTAAATAAGATGCATTATTTTTTATTTCTGCTTTTCTAATACAGAACCAGTAAAAAATAAAATGAGAAGTACATGATACGTTTACTAATTTAGGCTATTATGATTTACAGAGTAAGAGCCAAATGTGATCAGCTTCAGAACTGCAGAATGATCATGTATAGTTTGGAAGAGAAATATAATTAAAGTGGAGCAAAATCATATTGTTTTATCAGTGACTTCTGCACAGCCAGGATCTTACCAATAATACATAATAAAAGCACAGATTAGATCATTGTTCAAACAGAAATCCCATGTATGCTTGTTGATTCCTTAGAGATTGGTATTCATAATCTCTTGACTCTGTTTCAATAAGGTTAGGGGTTTAGCTCAATATTTTTCCAGCTGCAGAAAGAAACCTTTATAAAGAGAATCTGATTGCCTGTAGAGATTGAGGCTTTTTCACCTATATGGTTTCTCTTTCCTTTTTTAGCTGGCTTTCATCTCAGTGCTCTTCTGAAGAAATAGCAAAATACTGACGTTAATTTGAGACTAATTTTGCTTTCCAAGAAAGTATCTTGTGCTTTTACAGGTAGTCTATAAAATCAAATGTAGAAAATGCTGACTTTTTTCTTACACTTTATCATAAAGTTCTACTACTATTATCTTGAAAGTGTTTTCCAGCAGATATTTAGGCTGGCATATTTTCTTTATAAATGGTAGGCTTCAAATTGGTCTATGTTTTCCTCTGTTGTAATCTGTTTTAATTAGGATAGTTTAGTGAAATATTTTGGAGACTCTAGCATCTTTGTTAACCCAGATATTTCTGTTAGATTAATGGGAAACTCTGGTTTTGAGTGACCTGACAAAATGTTTCTGATTAAAATGTTGATGAAGTCTATGATAAAATTCATACCGACTCATCAAAACATAAGCTTGTCTAATGTGTTTGTAGTTGACACAAACTCTCCAATACCATATTCCTGAGAGGCATACATTGGGGTAGCACCACCAAATTCAATAGACCTCTATATGTTTGCATCTTCTGGGGTTTCAAGCAAAATATGCTGTACAGAGAATTTATGGAAAACCTCAAGTCCATGAAGATTTCCAGCCACCTCACTGAAGGTAGGTTATAGCAATACAAGGGTGGGGTCTTACTGACTTAGTTTCCCAGAGCTTTTAAATGTGACCTGCTTGAGTTGCATTTTTATTATTGAATACAGAGCGCAGGTTGTGATACTAGCACTAACTGGCAGGACCACCTCCCATATGGAGGGCACAAAATCTTCATAAAATCCAGGCCATATCAGAATTAGAAACTATGCTACACGTGATAGTCACAGTTATTTAATACTTTTCATTAAATTGGATCCTCTTCAGTTATTATTATTTTTCAGACTTCCATCATTTAAGTGGAAACTCTTCATGCCAGAAAGCTGTCTCAGGATGACTTTTATAAATTGAGTGACTTTTTTTTTTTTTTTTGAGACTTGCTGACTTGTTTACCAGTTTCTTATTCCTCATATTTCTTCATGTATTTTCATAAAGCAATATTTTCCACATAACAAATGAGGTCATTGTTTGGAACAAATGAAATGTTATTCCCATTTCCCTCTCCCATTTGATACCAAATAATTTCAATTAAAATGTTATGTGGCAGTAGTTCCCTGGTGAAAGAAACTCGAAAAATGGGATGTATTTCATATAAAGCCATCTGAAAGTTTTATGTGGATCCTAGATGAATAATTTTCATTAAACATCTAATTTAACTTTTAGGAGACTATAGCTAAAAGAAGACTCTCTGTGATATTGAAACCCTTACTAAAAGTTGTAAACAGTTCTTTGAAATACTATTGAACTAATAAAACTTTTGACCCCACTTCTGAATGGAAGATACAATAAAGATATATCATGTTGCATATTTACTTTGCATCACACTCATCTGCTTGAAACCACCTGACTCATCTTGGCAGGAGTGATGAAACTCCTCATTAAGCTGTTTAAAAAAAAAAAAGAGAGAGAGAGAGAACTCTAATTAAACAGCTTGATAAAAATTCTGACCCATAATAGATTAAATAAGCTTTCTGTTCAGCAATAATTCCTTGTACTAAGTGAGTCCACTGGGAGCAGGTATATCCAACACTGCAGGTTGATAAATAAATGCATGTACTGCTTGGAAAAGCTTTGGGAAGAAGCCTGTTTTTTTTTTTTCCTTTCACTTTATTATAATAAATTTCAGAATCTATGCACTTTTAGGCATGTGGAAAGAAAAAACTGAATTCTGTGGTTCTTTTAATTATTTGATAAGATGACTGACACCTGCTTTTCAAGGGAAAAGAAATCTCTATTTGCATGTTTTATAATTGGTGGTAATAGATGTGGGTTTGTTTTGGGGTTTTTGGGGGGGTTTTTGTTTGTTTTTTTTTCTTTTTTTTTCTATGGAATAATGTCCCTTGCTGCTTACCCAGGAGGATTTCTGTACTGGAGCTCAATGTTGGTCCCACAAACCACTCTTAGGAAAGCAATCCCATTAGCTGTAGCAACATGAACCATTTACTGTCAACCAGACTGTTCCATGCTTTGCAGAAATTCATCCTAAAAAGTCTTGGAAGAACTGGGGCTTTGAGATAACTACATCCAAGGATATACTTCTGCAGATCTGTATTTAAGGTCCCCAGGTGGAAACTCTGTGTTAACCAGCTGGTGCTTTCAAAAGGCAATGGTCTATTGGAAACTGGACTACCAATACTTGGTTTGAAACTAGTGGTTTTCTGATTTTTACTTTTGACACAATTACTTTCTGTCTGTACCAGCACAAGGAAAGCCTTCCCTGGTGACATTTGCTAGCATCCATCTTAGGCACTTGGCGGTAAGTTAGTTGGTGAGATGTCTGTTTTTTTTTCGCAGAGTTTCTTCCGTTTGTCGGTGTTTGTGTTTTGCGGTTGTGATGCAACAGCCCTCAGGCTGGTGGTATGGAAAATGCAGAAGCTTATACCTCTACTTTGAATTCTTTCTGTGATTAAATTGTTTACCTCTTTGGTTTTCGCTGATGCTCTACTGCTGTGGATATAATCTGCCCAGCATGAAGTCTTACAAAAATAACAACAACAAAAACAGAAGATATCTGGGTTCCAGTGAAAGCAGGAATTCCCAAACTTCCACTGGAAGACAAATGAAACAAAATGAATAGATGTATTTCTGCACACACACATAGATTCCCATTTGGAATTACTCTGTAATCCTTTCACTTACGTCCTCCTGCATCATAACGACATGCTGAAGTTACACTTCAGTCAAGAACCACACAACATGGGTTCAGCTGCTGACAAAGATATCTACAAGGGGTTATTTTACATCAGAACTCTGTGGAGTAGATCCAGCTATATATTTCCTCTCCACAACTGTAAATTCACTTACTGATGAATAAATAAATAATAAAAAAAAAAGTTGTTGAAGTGTGGTGTCATGGGGCTTTGGCAGAGTACTGAGAGTCCTTTTATATTCTTAGCCCAGTGCTCCTACTTTCAATTAAAACTGAAAAGCTTGCTCAAACCGAGGAGATGATATTTCAACCAGGTTGCTCCACTTGAAGTCAGTTTCTGAGCAGAGTCTCAGTTGCCTTAAAGCCTCGGGGCACCTTTCTTTGAGGATCATTGGCTGATTTACACTAAACAGTTCATTGCTATAAATCAAAAATCCAAACTGTATGTTGATTTTCTCTGGGCTGTTGTTTACAGAAATCAGACAGGGTTGTTTTTTTTTTTTTTTTAACAGGACAGAAATAATCCCTGGAAAGAGAATCATTGCAAACTCTGGTTCCTGTCTGTGAATGAGCTGTAAAGAAGCTTAGCAAATTTTCACTTTTTAACAGGTTATAACAAAAATTCCCCCACCACCATTTATTTTCCTTTCTTTTAGCATTCAGGCAACAATTGAGAGATTAAGTTTACTATGTGAGTTTTATGCAAGCTTTTTATAAATATGCAGAAAACTGTTTTTTCTGTAATTTGGGCAATGTTTTATTTACTCAGTATAAATATTCCCCTGAAATATAGAGAAGCAGAGAGCAAGAGCAATTTGCTCGTGTATAAGAGCTGAAAGTGAAATCAACCATTAACAACAATGAATCCAACCATGAAGAAAAGTGATGGGGTGGTAGATATTTAGGGTAGGACTCATCTCACTTAATTTTATCTGTCTAAAAGTTAGGAATCAAATTTAAGCTGCTATTCCAGACTTTCTCTATAGTCAATGGAGAAAAACAGTCACTAGGGGAGGGTGATTGAACTCA
>VZRI01000154.1:70059-109661 GCA_013397515.1 Upupa epops | reverse complement strand
GCCCCCCCCCCCCCCCCTTCCCATCTCAGATATATTTTTGTTGGGGAATTTGTTGTTCATGAATTTAGTTGCTCATCTGGAAATAATATCTTTTCTCTGCTGACTATAGAAGATGTCTTGGTGATCAGCTTAAACTGCGTGCCTCACATTTAGAAAGACAAAATTTAGAGTGAATTGATTGCTTAATGTTTATTTTTTATTTGATATAGTGTTTACCGTTTTCCTTTGTTTAAAAGCTTAACTAACACACTGAGTCATACACCACATTAGCTGCAGTACTGCCTATGGCTTTTATGGATTGCCCACACTCTTGCATGTACTGATAATCAGAATGATCTCATTAAAACTATCCTTCAGGTGCCAAAGACCCCTCAGTTCTACTTCGTAATGTCAAGTCTTGCTTTCCGTCAGATCCCAGTTCCCTTCTTTGCTAGCAATTTGATGCTGAAAATATACAGCTCTCCCTGGTATCAAAAGGAATCTCAGAAAGTAAGTATTTTTCCCACTCCCACCCCAGATTTTTATGACATTAAGTGTAGAATTGTCTGCTGCAAAATATAAGACACTGAGGGTGAAATATGTTTTCATATAGAGTATGCTCTCTTGGTGTGAAACATGACAATGTGAAGACAACCTATGTTTCATTAATTCCAGAGGTATCTGGACAGGCTGGATCAATGATCTAAAGCAAATTGCATGAGGCTCAACAAAGTCAAGTGCCAGGTCCTGCACTTGGGTCACAACAAGCCTGTGACATGCTCAAGGCTGAGGGAAGAGTGACTGGAAAGCTGCCTGGTGAAAAATTACCATGGGAGTTGGGACCAAGAAGGCCAACAGCATCCTGGTTTTTATCAGAAACAGTGTGGCCATCAAGAGTAAAGAGGTGATCATGCCAAACAGGTACTTGGTACAGGTAAAACCACACTTCAATACTTGTTTCAGAAGGACACTGAGGTGTTGGAGCATGTCCAAAGACATATAATGAAGCTGAAGGATCTAGAGCACAGATCTTATGAAGAGTAGTTGTGGGAGCTGGGTTTTTTAGCCTGGAGAAAAAGAGGCTGAAGGGAGACCTTATGACTCACTACAACTAGCTGTAAGGAGGCTGAGGTGAGGTAGATATTGTTCTATTTTTCTCACAAGTAACATGGTATAAAGTTATTGGAATGGCTTCAAATTGTTTCAGACGAGGTTTAGACAGGAAAATAGGAAAATATTCTTCACAAAAAAATTAGTTATCTATTGAAATAATCTGGGTCAATGACAGGGTGGTTCAATAGGCAGAGGCCAACAGGATGAGGTTTAACAGGGCCAAGTGCCAGGTCCTACATTTTGATCACAATAACCCCCCTGCAGAGTTACAGAGTTGGGGATGAGTGGCTGGAGGGTGGCCTGGTGGAGAGGGACCTGGGAGTATTACCTGAAAACCAGCTGAACAGGAGCCAGCAGTGTGCCCAGGTGGCATGAAAGTCCAATGGCATCCTGCATTGAATCAGAAATAGTGTAGCCAGCAGGACTAGGGGAATAATTCTCCCCCTGTACTGAGCACTGGTAAAACCTCACCTTGAGCACTGTGTACAGTTCTGGACCTGTTGTTATAAGAAAGATGCTGAGGCACTGGAGCAGGTCCAGAGGAAAGCAACAAGGCTTTGGAAGTGACTAGTGGGAAAGTCTTACGAAGAAAGCCTGAGGAAGCTAGAGTTGTTTAACCTGGTGAAAAGGAGGCTCAAGGGGAACGTTATTCCTCTCTGTAACTACCTGAAAGGAAGTTGTAGACATGTGAGAGTGGGCTTATTTCCCAAGCAACTCTCCCAAGCAGCTAGTGACAGGATGAGAGGGCATGGCCAGAAGCTGCTAGGGAAGGATTAGGTTGGATGTTAGGAAGCACTTCCTCATGGAAAGGCACTAATTGCCATGGTATGGTTTATTGTGGTAATGTTAAGTCATAGGCTGGGCTTAAGGTCCAGCCTCAACTATTCTGTGATTCCTTGATTCTGTCTCGGGAAGTAGTAGAGTCACCATCCCTTGAGGTCTTTAAAAGACATGCAGATGTAATATTGAGGGACATGATTTTGTGGTGACGTGATAGTGTTAGCTTGAAAAGAAGAGGCTGCGGGGTGACTTCATTAATGTCTATAAATATGTGAGGGGTGGGTGTCAGGAGGATGGAGGCAGCCTCCTCTCAAGGTCATCTGTTGATAGGACAAGGGGCAATGAGTGCAAGATGGAACATAGGAGGTTCCATATAAATATCAGAAGAAAGTGCTTCCCTGTGAGGGTAACAGAGCAGTGGAACAGGCTGCCAATGGGGGTTGTGGAGTCTCCTTCTCTGGAGACATTCAAGACCGCCTGGATGTGTTCCTGTGCCACTTGGTCTAGGTGATCCTGCCGGGGGGATTGGACTAGATGATCTTTCGAGGTCCATTCCAATTCTTAATGATTCTATGATACTATGATATATGGTTGGACTTGATGATCATAAAGGTCTTTTGCACGGTAAAAAACTTCTAGATATTCAAGCAGCTTGACAAAAGCACACTTATTGCATGTACTGATTTCTTATACAATTTCTGCATATGCCTGATCACAGACAATTTTTCAGGACAAACAGTATTTAAATGATCTATTCCCAAGCATTTCAATAAAGACTAAAACACAAAGTCTACGTAATCAGTCACAATCATTTAGCTATGTTATTTTGTGACCTATATATAATATCTAATAATAATATCTAATAATATATATTAATGTATTATTATTATAAAACTAAAAAATAATTAATAGCAATTCATGGGAAAACTCAAGAACTAAATATTGCAAGAACATTTTATCCATTTGTGTGTTAAAAAGTCAGTCTTGAAATGTACTGTTTCTGATAATTTTAACCCTTCTTCATCTTCCTCTGGAGTACTTGGAGATCATACAGACTGATGAAGGAACTAGTGGATAAGACATATAGTCCTTGGCACAACCCTAAGTGTATGAATTATTCCATGAGAAGATGCTTAGTACTTAGAAATCCACAGGTCAGTAGTTCATCCTTCGCAATATATTGGAAGAGTAGATAAAGATGCAAATTCAAGGGAAAGTACTGGTGTAATGCTACTCCTTAAATGGCTTAGAAAAATCATGATATAAATTTGTGGTATAAGTTGTGCCAAGCACAAGGAAAGAACTACAAACATTAGATATTGATTGATTAATAACTCCATACTTATCCTGCTGTATCTTTCTACTAGTGGAATGAACTTCATTCCTTGATACCACAACACAGGGTTTTGCTTTGGGTGAGATCATCATGCCAAATCACTCCAGGCAACTATGCTAAAAGCATATTTCTTGATTAATATTTGATTTCTAATTTTGCAGCTGCATCCATTTTGTGGGCTTCTAAGGTATATCTCTTTATGTGTCATTTTTTTCCCCTTAAAACAGACAGTTCCTAACACTGAGTTAAATAAAAAAAAAACACAACAGAAATAACTGCACAATTACTTTTAGTTAAGAAAAATTCTTTTTAGCCTCAAGTCTGTCAATTGATCTAACATGGATAACAGAAGAAACACCTACAGAAAAGCACCTTGTAAGTCCAGAAGACAGTTTGATCAGTCAGGGAAGCTGATGTACTTAGGCATACACCAGGAGAAGCACACACAGAAGGAGAATCTGTCATGGAGCACATTCTAAAGGTCTTTATTATCTAGTGGAGAATATTGCCATATTTGGAGACAATGCTCCAAAACACAAATTGGATGTTAAATGCCTGTACCATCAAAACAGATATCAAAACATGTCAAAATAGGTGAGATTAAAAGCTCCAGGAATGTAGATAATGAGAATGAATGTTTGTCTTGGGTCCCACTGAGATAGAGACTAGCTTGCTGCTGTTTCTGGCTTAAGCATAGCTACTTGCACAACTTTCTTGAAAGACAGAACTTGAGGGTATGCAGACAAAATCCATAGCCACATATAATATCCAAAGTAGCCCAGCCCAATAAAATGAGCCACATTTGAGCAGGTTTCAAGCCACAGGTAACCCGCTAACAATAAGTTGACTACCTATGATGTAAAGCAGTGGCAAGGCAAGATGCCATTGTCAGTCAAGAGAATTTATTTTCTAATTCCACCTAATGTTCAGAGAACACTCTGTCAGACACAGTGATCTTGTTCACTTCATGGTTTGGTCAGTAATGACCCATAGCCAGCCTCTGCATTTCTAAGGATCTTAATGCTATTGTGAGATGCAAGAGCCCATCCTCCCTAAGAGAACCACTTACATGTACAACTCTGGACATCCTCATTTCAACAACATGAGTGAGATTTCCATAGCAAATCTGCATGGACATACTCCTGGCCACTTTTGTGTCATCAGCATTGCGTGCTCTTTGGTAGAATTCTGTTTAAGAGCATTACATAGGAATTAATATAGAAATCTGTTAAATTTTTATGATTTCTGAGGTGATTCACACGTAGGGTTCCTGATCACCCTTAGTGTTCTCCCTATTTGTTTCCACACCTGTCATACTATTTCATGTGGAAACTAAGGAAGGACACTTGTGCAGGTATTCCTTTTGTTTGGGATGTTTTGTGGACTTTTTAAGGTATGTTAGAGCATTTTCCTTCTATTCCGTTGCCTGGGTGTAGAGGTCTAGGCACTAGTGCTCTTTCTGTCTTCATACAGATACGAGATGAAGAAGGGTTGAAGGAGTGGGAACTGCAGTAATTGTCCCCTATTATGTCTATGTGTCTTTGGTTACTCTGCCCATATTCTGGCCCATATTTTTGCACAGAAGAATATGGTAAAACCTTATTTTACCCAGGCTTCCTAAATCTCATTATGTCCAGAAGGAGAATCTAGGATCCGAGGAGTAAACCTAAGAGGAATAGCCCTTACCTGTATATAGAAGCCCTCTTTTCTGAGTTACTTGCTTCCAGCAAGCAACTTACAGTACTAAATATGAAGAAATCATAGGAATGAGGACAGCCAGGTCACTGTGCTACAACCCAGGGTTGAGTCTTTTTCTTATCTGAGAAAGACAAACAGTTTTGATTAAAAGAATTGGAAGAAAAAAGTGAGAAGGAGAATATTCTGAAGTTTGAAATAATGAAGGTCTAATCAGATTTCTTCAGCCTCAAGGAAAAGATGTTAAGATACAAGAGCCTACCTCAGTATAGGACAGAGGTAAACTCCTAATGTCACAAGTGACCTATTCTTCTAACCTCTAGAGCCCCCAAACAAACATAGATGGACCTTTCAGTTCCCTCAAATGAGATCTGCCTTTGCTTTTGCATTATTTGCTAAGATGAATAGAGCTCCCTTACAATGCTGTGGTAGTGGTGAAGAGGCACATTTGTCAAACAGCAGATCTTGAGCTCCAAGACTACCTGGATGGACAACAATTTCAGCTGTTGTTTAATACATCTGTTATGGTAGTGCCTAAATGGCTTGGCCAGCCTGGGACTCTACCAAGGTCAGTGCTGTATGTATTAAAGCACAAGTAATAGTCCGATACTTACCCAATCTGTAACACTAAGCTAAATCAGAAGGATAAGAAATTATGACTTATGAGGAAGCATTAAACTATGTGGTATCCGACTGAGTGACTCTTATCATGAAACCTTGGCCCTGCAAAATACACTAGGGGAGTAAAAAACCGCTCCCATGAAGTCTGGAAAATATCTTTCTACATAATGAGTCTGGCATCCAAACAAACTCTATAATGTCATCTAACATCACCAGCATTAATGGTGAAATCTCCCAGAGCAGCTGCAATTCTCCAGTCATCACACAAATACACTGCAAACTTTGTGTTGTGAGTCTACTGTCATGGGCAGGATAGGGTGCTGCTGCACACAGGGACAGTTGATGACAGTATTATTGTCAATTAGTTATTCTGTAGTGGCTGAAATAATTTCCCTATCTTATGTAAGATCAAACCCACATAATTCTTGCAAGGGTGGAAGCAGGAGATAACACACACATTGTTTTAGGACATGCAATTTTAAATTATGGATGAAATATCCTTCCTGATTCCGCTGACATTCAGCCAAAATCCATGTGCTCACATTCTTCCATAATAACTATATTTACCACTACTAGAATGGAATTCAAATCATTCAGTGTGTAGCCCTAATAATAAACCTATATGACTAGGGGCTGCTTCTTCAACATTATTTCCACCTAATTTATAATCAAGATGTTCAATTAATAATTTCAGCATTTTACGCAGTGTTAAGTCAGCTGAAAAGCATGTGATTTTTTTCCATTTTTCATTTTTCACAATGCTGAGGAATGCATAATAACCCCACAGAACAAGGATGCCAGGAAAGCAACAATTATTAACAGGCTAATGGGAAAAAGAAAAGGTTCAAACAGAAAAGCTGGAAAGTTGATTGAGTTTCACAGAAAATGTAAATGCACTAAACGGTTCCAGAATAAAAGGTAGCAAAGTCTACAATGCATTTCCATGGGTATTACAGCCTCTTTGTGAATGACAGGTGAGATGCAAATTTTCTTGGTGAACCAGTACCAAATCACAAACCTTCTCTGCTTTCACATTCACCTGCTTTGCCCCAGTGTGGCTACACTGGTACTGAAGAAGAGACTCGAAGGGGACCTTCTCCCTCTTATAACTACCCGAAGGTAAGTTGTAGACAAGCGGGGGTCAGGGTCTTCTCCCAGGCAATTGGTGACAGGACAAGAGGTCATGGCCTGAAGCTGCTCCAGAGGAGGGTTATGTTGGGGATTAGGAAGCCCTTCCTCATAGAAAAGGTGATCAGACCCTGGAATGGACTGCCCAGTGTAGTGGAGTCCCCATGCCTTGAGGTGTTGAAGGACAGACTGGATGTGGCACTTAGTGTCATGGTCTAGCTGATGTGAGTGATGTCAGGCCATAGGCTGGGCTAGATGATCTCAGAAGTCTTTTCCAACCTCGATCATCCTGTGATTCTGTAAAGCAGTTGTGCGAGTTGCCTTGGTGTGAGGGACTACCACCAGATTGTGGCAAATTAGTTCTGCTTTGCTCTTATTATAATTATTAATTATGATTTTAATATTTTGCTATTACTGTTACCTATTATTACCACACAGCTAATACACTGGTTCAAACATGGCCCAGTTAGAGAGTGCTGTCTTCCAGTTTGACTCCTTAGTGACTTTGTGAACAGGCTATGAAGTTATTGAAGGCAAAAGAGAAGAAAAACGTTGAGATCTATGGCTTGTGTCATATACAGTTTTCATTTACATAGCTGTATTGACCTCTTCTGACCTTTAAATGGACAAATCTATGAAATATACTGATAGCTTCACTCAGAATAACCAAATTCAATTCCCTGCTTCCATAATCCCTGGCACTCAGCGTTATCCTTGTCAGAAAGGCCAAAGACTACACTGATACAAAACGAACTGCGTATCACTGGTGTGTGTTTTGCCTAAGCAGAACGAGCACACATTATCATGAGGAATGCTACTGAGGTGTTCAATATCACTGTTGCATGCACCATACAACTTATATTAAAAGACTCCTTTCTAGTCCTTCATCAAAACTAAATAAAATTAATAAGGAGTACAAAGGAATTTACTGGAAACTATTTCAGCCACATATTTACATCTGGATCGACATTCTTAAATTCTTCTACTTAATGATCTGAGCACCTTGTTAAGTTTACAGTTGCTGCCAATGGAAAACACAAGAAATTGAAATCTAAATGCAGTGTATTCTCTACAGTTTAGATTAATCATTGACAGTTTAATTTTTTTAAAAAGTTAAACATTTTACATTTACTTTTTTTCTAATTTGATTGTTTAAAATTGTTTTTAAAAGCTAATTTAAAAAATATTTGATTTTATGATTTTTCAAAACTGAACAGACATTTACTGTCCAGTATCATTAGTGAAAGTTGGGGCTTTTTAATACTTTTTTTTAATTTTTCCAATGTGCACCACCAAACTGTATCTGTAACAGCTGAATGTTCTGCCATTTGGAGAACAAAGATGTCTCCAAAACTCATCGAATTTAAGTATTGTTTTACTCTTCTGCATTATGCAGTGTTAGGTTATTTCTCCAATGATTTTCTATGCCTAATATTAAGATCTTTTAGATTACTTTTTTTTAATTACTCACTCTTTCTGTGACGAAAGTTAATTAAAAGGCTTCTAAACATGTATAATCAATATTTTCTACATCTCTGAAAGGAACTTAATAGGACTGTGGTGGAACACTCACAGATACAAGTCTTTGTTGCTTTGCACTGCATATTTTAACATTTTATATCTATTTCACATTCACTTTTTTTTTTATAAAATCATAAATGACTTCTTATTCAAACACTTTCCTATCTTGAGATTTACCTCCCTTCTTACGTCCTGTTAAGTGGGATGAAGTCTTAGTAATGGATGAATGAAAATACTTACTCTGGTAATGGCACAGCAATGGCTTTTGTCGTCTTCTCTGAATTCTTGGCTTCTGCACCAAACATAATTCATTCTGTGATGCATGGCTTAGTGTGGTTTAGCTGCAGTTGTGTGCTGCTCTCTCTTTGGAGATGCTACTTCCATTCTGTTTGTTGTCAGTGTTACCTTGATGTAAATAGAGTCTCAGCCTAGGGAAGAAAAGGAGTAGAGAGGAATTTATGACCATATAGCTGTACCGGATAGGTGGCTACAAGAAGATGGTGACTCCCTTTTACAAGGAGTGCTATGGAAAAGACAAGAGGTGATGGGTACAAGTTACTAGGGAGGTTCCAATTGGAGTCCAGAAGCAAATTCTTTACCGTTAGAACAATCAAACACTGGATTAATCTCCCAAATGAAGGGGGTCGATTGGACAGTTTCTAGACCCAATTGATAGGCTTTGGGGACATCCAACTTAAACTATATTTTTAGCTTGATAGGTTGGACTAGATGATCCTTGAAGTCCCTTCCAACCTGGTGTTCTATGAATCTGTGAATAGGAGAAATACTGTTCATCTTTTATGTATAGAATATCCATTCTGGACGCCCAGAGTTATATTCTAGCCCATGCTGATAACTGGACAGCCTTGGAGGTCTTCAGCTGAGGTTTGCTCTAATGATCATTCACAGTTCTTTAGACTATGTCATCCTACTGTGTGCAATTGGCATGTTGAACCGTGTCACAGGCTGTCCCCGCACCAGCTTTGAGTCCTTTTCCTTTATACCCTGTCATGATGGTGTTGCTGCCTTACTTGGGTTCCTGCTAGGAATGCAGACATGCAGGCCTGTCAGACCCTAAAGTCAAAGGGGCATATTGGTGTCATCCTGAGAACACTGTCAGTGTAGGTCCTGCAGCCTATGTAAGCAGACTCAGATACATTTTGCATGTTCAGATTCAATTAATACACAGAGTTTAGGATTAGTATCTAGAGGATCTACTCAGCTTTGTTGAGAGAAACCTGGTTTCTCAGAGTTACCAAGTAGCTCAGAGACTTTAAAAACAGAGGCTGATATTGACTGATAAGCATGTTAAAAGCACGTGCTTCACACTGCTGTAGGAGGCATGGTGCAACAGCTAAGAAGGTCACCCAGGTCAGAGCAATTCCAAACACATGTACATGTGGGTGTAGAATGGCTTGAAAGCAGTCTTAAGGAGTGCTTCAGTCTTGGGGGTGCTGGTTGATGAAAAACTCAGCATGAGGCAGCAATGCACGTTTTCAGCCCAGAAGGCCAACCATATCTTGGGTTGTATCACAAGACGTGTGGCCAGCAGGTCGAGGGAGGCAATCCTCCCTCTCTACCCACCTAGGGTACTATTGAGGAATAGGTAAAAGCCAGGAGGACCATCGAACTCTTGCAGTGGGTCCAGATGAGGCCATGAAGATGATCAGAGGGTTGGAGCATGTCTCCTATGGGGACAAGATGTAAGATTTGAAGTTATTCAGCCTAGAGGTGAGGAGGTTCTGTAAAGACCTTATAGCAGCATTCCAGTACCTGAAGGGGGACTACAAGAAAGCTGGGGAAGGGCTTTTTGAAAGAGTCTATAGAGATAGGTTGAGAGGATATGGTTTTAAGCTAGAAGAGGGTAGGTTTAGATTAGATATTAGGAGGAAAATCTTTACAGTAAGGGTGTTGAGGCACTGGATCAGGTTGCTCAGGGAGGTTGTGTCAGCTCCATTCCTTGAAGTGTTCAAGGCCAGATTGGATGGGGCTCTGGGTAACCTGGTCTGGAGAGAGGTCCCTGGCCGTGGCAGAGATTTGGAAATAGATGTTCTTAAAGCTCCCTTCCAACCCAAACCACTGTGTGATTCTGTGATTCCATCACTATTGAGCTTCTGTTCACTGGGTTTCCTCACGACATTCTCCTCCACTGTACTGTCAAATACTTCTGCCAGTCTCACTCTGTTTCTGCATGCTTATGGGAGCAGATACCTTGAGCTTTTTATTTTCTGTGGATACTGCAGGTAACTTGCTACAGCAAATATCTTCTGGCCACTCTATAAACTCAACCAGACTGAGGATGAGCTAGCAATTTCATTAGGAAGCAAAAACTTCCAGTCAGACTACTGAGTGTCATTGTGGCATTTGGGTCCAAATGGATCTCTCTATGTTTATGGAACTTCACACTTTGTTAATTATGTCTGGCTTTAACAAGTGATGTGATCTCAACATTGAGCAACAGAACATTTTCTGGAAATTAGAGAACAATTTGCTGCCTGTATTTTTAATCCTCATGCATCTGTATCCAGTTAGGTTGAGGAGATATTTCAAGCATCATGGAAGTGTAAACATATTGCTGCCGCCAAGTTGAGTTTTTCTAAACATCTTGGGGATTCACATGGCTTCACATGAAAAAATTAGGTGACTACAAGGGAAAATAAGGCATTTTAAAGGAGTGGATGTATAAAACCATAGACAAGTAGTACTCATGTTAATAAACAATTATAGAGTGGCTCAAGTTGAATTTTTCTAAACATATTGGGGATTCACATGGCTTCACATGAGGAAATTAGGTGACTATAAGGGAAAATAAGAAGGTATTTTAAAAGAATGGATGTATAAAACCATAGACAAGGAGTACTCATGTTAATGATTACTTTTATATCCCTGGAAATCCCAAAGATTCATGTTTTCTGATTCAACATTTGGCACCAGATTTACAGAAGTGATGATATCTCCAGACAAGACAAACCCTTAGCAATGCCCAGACAAGTACACACTTGAATTCCATCCATTTTAGTGAGGAAGGAGTTACAGTCAGGACATTGAAGGAAAGAATGAGCGAGGCTTTCTAACTCGTAGGATTACAGGCTATTTTAAAAAGTATTCGTAGTCTAACAGCCAACTTACAAGTTCCCAGCCACCTTGATGTTTATCATTAAAGTTCAAGATTTTTCTTCTTTTAGCTGTACATCTTTGGATGTGCATTTGCCTACAGGTTTATTAGACTCTAATCACAAGTTCTCCCTATTTTCTTTCACCTAGGAAGGGGGGAGAATTACTACAAAAATTGTCAAACACAGCCTTATCCCTCTTACAGGAAGGGGGCATCACCTTGCCCAGGAGCTTTGTATTTTTCTTGGTGAAATTCACTCAGCAGGAAGGACAATCTTCTGCAGTAAAAGGGGAATTTTAATGGGCCCATTTTATAGATAGATTTGACAAGAAAATATCCCCAGTTCCTTGCTTCCCATGGATCGATTTAGAAGTTTCGTGGAGCTTTTCATCCTTCAAGCTTCCTAAAGCTGCCCTTGATTTCTTTTTAATAAGATGCATTGAAAATGTCCTACCACCCTGGAACATTATACTGAGGATACTAAGATCTGGGGGAGGGAAATGCAGAGGTTAATTTTCAGCTGCTGTCGTGAGTGGCATTAAACATCAAAAGTACTTTAAATTAACTTCTTCCTCAGAAGAAATATTTAACAATTGCTGATGTGATGTATGCCTTGACATTTTGAAGGATTATTCAAAATCTTTTTGTGTTTAGGATAATGACTTTCAAAGCACTTACCATCCTGTGCCAGTCAAATGCAGCACTTTTGATTCATCACCACAGAGGTGTTAATAATTAAATGTGTTAAGATAATGGTAAGGTTTATGGCAACCTGCAAAAAGCTTGAGCTGAGGTCTTGCTACTTCTCCCCTTGATGTTTTCTGTTGGTATTCTACTGCAGATAAGATTATATATGAATCTTTTTTCACTTTTATGTACAATTTTGCAGAGTGCTTGCTTCATATATTGCTATAAACCTAGGGATGGCCCTTAGGTCTAAACTCTCGTATTCTGTAAGTTTGTTTCATGTAAGCACCCAGGGAATGAGACACGTGATATCCCAGGTGTAGAAGTATAGGGGAGATCAGTTCTGTACACCCGTCTTTTAATTTATTAATTGCTTGGTGCTTGCTTGATAAACCACATCCTACTGAGAGCAACACTCACTAGCTTGAATAATCTCGATGACATAAGTCAAGCCCATCCATTTGAAAAACCATTTTACTGCTGTTTTTTGTCCTGGTTAGACATGGTTCACCAAGATCAGGGCCCACAGTGCCATGCACTGGACCACTGTATACAAAGAGTAATCTTAAATTTTCCAGCACTTTCTATTTAAAAAGACAGATGGACGAAAACAAGGGGGGGAGTAACAGTGTTTGTCACTTTACAGTTTCAAAGAACTAAGTTTTCGAATTAATTGAGAAATGAACTGAGACTTCTGCTGCTGGTGTTTGAAAGTGGAGAATCTGTCCTTCCCCAGCCTGGGGACATCGATAACCACTTTTGCAGCCACATCACAAGATGCAGGAAGCAGCCTGCAGCAGTTGTGCTGAATGAGGGCTCAGCTTCATTCAAGAAAACATTTTTGTGATGTTGACAAGCTGTTAGGGCCCTAGATCAAAACCAATCCTTTGTTCAAAACAAACTCAGAATCACTATTTCTCCAATAGAGCTGAAAATACCCGTCATCCAGAGCTTTAGGAAGAGAGAGCTATACTCAGAACAGGTGACAGTGAGATGCATTATCAATACCTGAATTTCCTCCAGCTTTTATTTCCTAGTTTGAGGGTAGAAAGAATATGATGGTGTCAAGTGAATCATTCTGAACTTCCCCATAGAGCCAAATTAGTCTCAGAAAACTTAATCTGAAGGATGGGTTATCCTCAAGTGAAGTGAAGCGGAAAAGGCTGCCACCAGACTACTGCTGACAGAGATGAAGCCCATGGCAGAAATCTCCAATATTTTTTAGTCATGAGTGGGAAGATCATTATCAGTTTATATACAAATATAGTAGGATAGAAAGAGTAAAAGTGTGTAAAAGGGATATGTCAGAGTAACAGGAGTCTTTCACTTGTGTGAACATCTTTAGAAGAAAAAAGTAAGGAAATTTATCAATAATAAAATAAAATTAAAGGGAAAAAAATGAAGGTGGGGGAAAACTTCAATAGCTGTGGATAAAGAAAATTTTAAAAGGTATGTATGTTTCACTACAGAATTATTGTTTGATAATGCCTAGACACACTCTTTGGCCTTTCATTTTCTATGGGCTACTAGACACAGGTGCCAGAATAAAAAAGACAGCTAACCACTCTGGCAGAATTGGTGCAGCGGTGTTATGAAATACTTTTTGATTTCCTAGCTCTCTGGAAGTACAATATACCCATCTCATGCTAAGTTCTGGATGAACTGAGGTACAGAAGATACTCCAAGTTGGCTGTTCCTTGTCTTATGTGAAGGACATTCTCATATTTACAATAAATTCTTACACTAAGGTCCAGAAATAAGCATCAAATTGTTATAATATATGCTGTTCTAATGCTTACATTCAAGGAATTCAGAGTAAGCAAATGCAATCTTCACCTCAACGACATCAGCTTCAAATTCTTGGGTAGTCAAAATGAAAAGTGATGCTGTTGCCATGTTAATGCAGGGCTCACAGGATGTTCTGAAATGCGTTGGTTCTATTGTCTTCAGTAGTTCCAAGATGCTTACCAAATAAAGAGATCCAAGGGCGGCATGTATTATGTCATAACAAGAAGAAAACATCCGTTGGTGCCAGGAGAGCATACATAGAATCATAGAAACATAGAATCATTAGGGAGTGGAAGGGACCTCTGAAGATCATCTATTCTAGTCCCCCTGCCACAGCAACATCACTAGACCAAGTTACACAGGAACACATCCAGGTGGGTCTTGAACGCCTCCAGAGAAGCAGACTCCACAACCTCCCCAGGGCAGCCTGTTCCAGTGCTGCATTACCCTCACTGGGAAGAAGTTCCTTCTGATATTTGTAAGGAACCTCCTCTGTTCCAGCTTGCACCCATTGCCCCTTGCCCTATCACCAGATGACCTTGAGAAGAGCCTAGCTCCATCCTCCTGACACCCACCCCTCACATATTTATAGACATGAATGAGATCTCCTATCAGCCTCCTCTTCACCAGGCTAAAGAGACCCAGCTTCCTCAGCCTTTCCATCATCTCACACCTACAGGGTAATAACTTAAAATTTTCAATAAAGGCTTAATACAGAATTTACTGTTTGTATTGTGAGTCATTCTCTGCCCATACATTTTATTTATCCCCTTTGTTTGACTTATTAGAACCTCCTAAACAGCTGGTTTAATCCAGAAAGAGAAGAGCAGCTGCTGGACTTCAAATTGTATGTTCACTTTGAACTGCTGCAAGTGGCTGCGAAAACCTGAGCCAGCTGCTCCCAGAACTCATTAATCCCTCAAGAAAATCTCTTAAACAGAAAAAGATGAACTCAGAAATAATAGCATAGAATTGTGTTTTCCTCATTCCATCTCCTGCTTTGTTACGTTTTTTTATTCTCCATTTCTTCTTTTCAATCTTCTCCATTCATTTCCTCATACATTCTTTGCTCATTTTTTAACAAATATCCTTAATGGTAGAACATTTTAGGGGTAAAAATTAAAGAACAGGTATTATTTATTTATCTACTCTTGGGAAAAAGCACTTGCTAGTAGGAAATTACAACTTTCATTTACTGATCCCCAAATTCTTGTCTCCATCCTTAGACAGGACAACTGATGACTTTGCCACTTTCTCATCTGAGTTTGTGATGAGTAGCTCTATGAAAGCATTATTTCCATCCACAGTGAAAGTAGAAATCAGAATCAAACAGGTAAGCTTGCTAAAAAACAATTAAAAAAACCTTTTAATGGAGATTGGGTTGTGGCTACGAGTGTACAGTTTATTCAAAATATTTTCCAGATGCCTGTTCTAATGACGTAATATTTTACAAAGTAATTTTGTCTTTTCTAATGCACTTGTTGTAATGTACTTTGTTTTCTCCCTTATTTTTTACCTTACGTTTTTCTTTTCAATCCGCTGATTTTCCTTTGTTTTTGCTACTCCCTAAAAAGTAATCGCAGCATACGATCACGTTTCTCTAGAGATTCTGTTGATTGTGGTACATATGGGGTAAATCTTCACGGGATGAATTTTAAGTGCACATTTAAGTGCAGTGAAGTAAAATTAGTAATAAAAGCAATTGCATCAAATTTACCTATCCTTTGAGGAAAAGGGTTTGCATGCACAGTTAAACACTTGCCCTAGCTTTTGTCTTTTTTGCTCATCACTCCATAACTTTTACTGTTTTGATGAAGTTTATACTGTTCTTTGTAGTTAGCTGAGCAGAAATCAAAATCAAACAAAACAAGTAAGATAGAAAAAAAGTGCTTCATGCTTCACTGACTATGAATGTCAAAGTCAATTAATACTTCATTCTATTTTCCGTTTTTCTGCTCATCTATTTTTTGTTTCTCAGGTGTTTGAGGGTCAACGACCATGAATCAAATTCACAAATTTTAGTAGAACAATAGTTTGTGTGGACTGTATTATAGTCATCTTTGTGTTATTTGAGGTTTTGTGAGAGTTATTTACTTTTAAAAAATAAGAGTCCTGAAAGCCTAGGAAATTGTATTTAGGTTCTTGGTTCCCAGAGGTATTATTAAAATGATTGTAGGAAAAGGAGCACATTTCTAAACCAAATCAACATTGCAGTTCCATTGGAAGCTTATGCTTTTACAAGGCAATACTTAAACTCTTAGTTTTACTTATATATATTTATGGTATAATTAACTTCTGATGATTTAATACATCTAAAAAAACAGAATCACAGAAGCACAGAATCATGAAAGCTGTAAAAGACTTCTGAGATTATTCAACCCAGCCTACAACCTAACATCATCACATCAGCTAGANCCTAACATCATCACACCAGCTAGACCATGGCCCTAAATGCAATGTCCAGTCCTTTTTTAAAAACCTCCAGGGATGGGGACTCCACCACCTCCCTGGGCAGTCCATTCTAATGTCTAACCACATTTTCCTAACCTAATCCTCCTCTGGCAGCTTCAGGCCCTGCCCTCTCTTCCTGGTGCTAGATGGGAGAAAAGCCCAATCCCACTTGACTACAACTTCCCTTCAGGTAGTTGTAGTTTCAACTACCTTCAGGTAGTTGTAGAGAGGGATAAGGTCCCTCCTTAGTTTCCTCTTCTCCAGGCTAGACAACCCAGCTCCCTCAGCCTCCCTTCATAAGACTGACTTTCTAGTCCCTTCCCCAGCCTTGTTGCTCTCCTCTGGACCTGCTGCAGTACCTCAATATCTTTCCTGAAGTGAGAGATGCAGAACAGCACACAGTGTTCGAGGTGAGCCCTTGAGAACCAAAGATTGAGAAAAGATATGCAAATAATTTTGTATAGGTCCCCATTTAATTTAGAGTATATACACATAACTCTGTAAAGCAGATAGGATCTTCTGGAGCAACTAAATTTACTTGCCATAAATTATAGACTCATAATCTCCAAGCTCATATTTTTTAACAAAAAATGAATTTTGGATTCTTGAATGTTTTCTTTGCACTTTACAGATACACCACATGCATGGCTAGGTTGATTACCCCGGGGTGTCTCTCTCTCTCTGGATGTTTGGTATGCAAGAGCTAGTTGTTCTTTCACCTTAAAGTTTTTCAGTCCTTGAGGATGCTGATTCAATAAGACTAACACATATTGACAAAAGAGGGTTCCCTTCCTAGGCACAGCAAACACATTTATTTATATATATAAATATGGAGAGGATGTTTCTTCTGGCATTGTGTTGGTCAGAGTACTGTTCTGAAACAGAGGTGACTGGTGTTCAGTTCACTTCCTCCTGCCAAGGATAAGCTGTATTCAGGTGACATGTAGGACCAATGGAAAGGTAACCAAGAATGAATCCTACTCTGTAGCTCCTTGATGTAGATGATCCTCAAGGTCTGTCCTGGAGAAACTGTAGTATAAGCGTAAGATGATGCAAGAGCTGGGCAACGGGAGACAAAACAGTGTTGCACTAAGAAATAACCTTGGTCAATCTTATCATGAGAGGACAAGCTTGCACTATCTGGCTAATGTTGAGATATTTTTATTTGTGTAAAGGTGGAAAGGACCTTTTGGCCTGAGTACATTGATAGTCTGTACTTAATGAGCATGAAAGACAGTCCTTGAAGCAAACAATCCAAAGTGATTTAAAGAGGCAATACACCTAGAACAAATGCAGGAAAGGTCTATATGGCTAAATCCATTGCAATCAGGCATAGGGAAAACGTCCCTGCCCTGTCTATGAATCAGGCTGTCACTTCCACATACATATCAACTCAGAATATAAGATTTCACAGAAGTTTCAAAACCATGGTAACCTTTGGGATCTCAAGGTATGTGCCTTGTGTCTAGCTTCTCTTTAAATAAATAAATCTACAAATAAATCTGTTAGCACTGGGGGTAATTTCAGGCTAACCTTGAGGCCATACAGAACTTCCCAAATTCAGTTATGATGCTGGTATTTCTATGTCTTCTTTTTTTCACTGTCAGGCTCAGCGACTTCTTCAGCATAAGATCAGGCCACATATGTAAAAAGGAACAACAAATTCCTTTAACATGTTTCCAATTTATCTTTTCTGCAACTCTCTCAATGAAAAAAAAAACCCAAACAAACTAGCCCTTTGGTAATATGAAAGCAGCAGGCGTTATTCTGTGACTGTCTTCTGCATCTACTATCTTGTCCTTCTTCATTTAGCCATTTGCAGTAGATGTGTGCAAAGTGCCTGTTCTTTCACTTGGTTTTGTAACTCTTGTGGGAAGACCAGCCTTTCGGTTTGTGTTTTCTGTAAGATACAGCACACAGTGAACATGGGCAATGACGGGAGTTCCTCTACAATGATGAATTATATAGCCCTGTAATTTTACTATTAATAACTAGGGGGGTTGCTTTGGGATGAACCAGTCTGTGGCAGACCATAATTTGTGTTTGGACAAAGAAAGGTCTCTAAAAAATAGGAAGAGATTAAGCACCTAAAATAGTCTCCTTATCCCTCTTCCAAAAATGTGTTATGTTTTCAGAATTAAAGAGACTGTTTGGGATTAGCTAGGAAGCCTAAAGCAAAGATGTGTGGAGGTAAATTTAACACAGAGGTGATATGTTCAGTCTCTGGGGAAAGTGATTGAAATGATGGTTGTCATTTTCACCTTATCTCCTTTGACAGAGAAAAGGTTTGGCAATTACGGTCCAACGGAGGGAAAAAAAAAAAAAAAAGAAAGACGAAGAAACGATAAATTTCAAACCAGACAAAAAGAAGAGGAAAGAAAGCACCTCAGTGCATTTTCTTCTAATGATATAAATTTCAATTAACTGAATTGATAAATTAAGCTATAAAGCAATGCAAACATGCAGAAGAAAAATTCAAATAATTTTTTTCTTCATGCTTCCAATTCTTTATAGTACATTACATCAGTTAATGGCAATTTGTATAATTTGTGTAATGACACAAATTGCCATAAACTCTCACAGTGAAATGTTGTAAAAATGATAAATCAGGGATAAAGTATGAAGGACCGGATTCGTAGCTGCTGTGAATTCAATTACAGTTATCATGGGCACTCCAGTTCACAACTGCTCATAACCCACTCCCACTTCACCCCACATATATGGACAAGAAGGGAACAAGAGGAGAAGATGTCAGATATAAGTACTACCCTAAGAAGCTAAAGGTGAGTAGCTGAGTGCCCAAGGTGGAAGATAGACATGGCATGAAAAAAGTGATCTGGTGATAGTGCTACCTGTGGTGGGACTCAGGGTCCTGTCCCTGCAATGTCTGAAACACAACAGTTACAGTTGAGACCCTGGTCTCGTCTGACAGAGACAGTTGTCTCACTGCCAGGAGGTTTAGAAATCCAGTTTAGACCTGGTTTTGATCTCGAACTGACCACACCATGTGTGTCAGGTGTGCTGCCAATCGGAAGAAAGAACATCACCAAGTTATCTCTTTTTCTGATGTTTTGGTGAAATTTTTCATGAATCATTTTGTGACATGGTACCAGTATAGGTTGGGAAGTTACGTGTTGGAGAGCAGTGTAGGAAAAGGGACCTGGAGATACTAGTGGACAGCAGGGAGTCTATGAGCTAGCAATGTGCTCTTGTGGCCAAGAGGGCCAACAACATCCTGGGGTGCATCAGAAGAGCGGTGGTTAGCAGTCTGAGGGAGGTTATTCTCCCCCACCCCCCTACTCTGCACTAGTGAGACTGCATCTGGAGTATTGTGTCCAGTTCTGGGCCCCTCAGTTCAAGAAGGACACAGAGCTGCTAGAGGGTGCCCAGTGTAGAGGAACAAAGGTGATGAAGGAAGGAGAACGCCTCCCTTATGAGGGAAAGGCTGAGGGAGCTGGGTCTATTGAACTTGGAGAAAAGGAGGCTGAGGGGAGACCTATTTAATGTCTACAAATATGTGAGGGGTGGGTGTCAGGAGGATGGAGCCAGGCTCTTCTCAAGGTCATCTGGTGATAGGACAAGGGGCAGTGGGTGCAAGCTGGAATAGAGAAGGTTCCATATAAATATCAGAAGGAATGTCTTCCCAGTGAGGGTACTGGAGCATTGGAACAGGCTTCCCTGGGGAGTTGTGGGGTCTCCTTCTTTGGAGACATTCAAGACCTGCCTGGATGCATTCCTGTGTGAGTTGGTCTAGATGATCCTGCTGTAGCAGTTGGATTGGACTTGATCTTTCGAAGTCCCTTCCAATCCCTAGTGATTCTATGATTGTGTGATTCAAATTATATGTAGATTTAGGGTAAATATCAGGAAAAAGTCTAATCTGAGGTGGTGAATCACTGGTACACATGGCCTAGAGGTGTGGTGCAGTCCCCCTTCCCTGGAGGCACTCAAGATCAGGCTGGATGGGGCTCTGAGCAATCTGGTCAAGTAAGTGATGCCTTTGCTTGTTGTAGGGGGCTTGGTCTAGATAACCTTTGGAAGTCCCTACAAACTCAATACAATCTATGATTCTATTATTACTTTCCATACTTGCCAAACTGTACTTATGGGCTGAATCTGCTGAACCTTTAAAATCTGTGTCTCCACTATTAGACAAGAACTGAAGACTACTTTAGAGCCAAAGTCACAGCCTTTTCTTACTGTGTGCCCATGCTTGCTGAGGTTCGCTGTGCCCAGGCTGTACCTTAGTCAAGGTGGATTTTGTCATTCTGGTCATCCCAGTGCCCAGGGACAGCAGTGCCTGATGATAAAATGCACAATGCCACGTGACACCAAACACTGAGAGATTGTCACAAAGTGTGACAGGAAATGTGTGCCTAGTCATTCTCACCATATTCATAGTACAAAAATGTCTATATTTAACAACATGTGAGGAAGGATTGGGAATTCATTGCTTTGTCCCCTCTCTAAAGGTAACACGAAGGACTTTTGTAGTGAGTGAGCATCATGGTACTTAAAAAACCCTTACAATAAAGTCTAGCTACACAGACCACTCTGAAGTTGAGTGACTATTTTTATTCAATTATGATGTATCTGTTTGCTGTTTTATCACTACCTTTTCTTTGTCATAGAGGAGAAGTCTTGCAGGATATTAAAATAATTAAGTGTGGTCAGGAGGCTCTCATAAAACATGGGCTGAGTGATACGGTAAGCAGCAACTGTGTATAAATATCAACTGTGAATATGAGCTTGTAGTAATTTCCAAAAGCATTAAAACAGAATGAATGTGACATAATTGAGAAAAAAGTGGAAATGCAGCTTTTCAGATAAAGGGAGAAGGATTTTAGCATGAAGGCATCCTTTTTTTGTAGTCTTGGATAGCTTTACAAGAAAGTCGTTGTGTTCAGTGTGAATTACCACACTGAGGTAGCTAGAGAAATGTGTGTGTAGTTCTAGGCCCCTACATTCAAGGACACAGAACTGCTCAAGAGAGTCCAGAGCAGAGCCACAAACATGATGAGGGAAGTGGAGCATCTCCCTGATGAGGAAAGGCTGAGGGAGTTGGGTCTCTTTAGCTTGTAAAAAAGGAGACTGAGGGATGACTTCATTGATGTCTACAAATATGGAAAGTGTGGGTGTCAGGAGGATGGAGCTAGGCTCTGCTCAGTGGCATCCTGTGGTAGAGCAAGGGAAGACAGATGTAAGCTGGAATATTTTCTTCACAGGGATGGTGCTGAGACATTGGAAAANCACATAAATACAAGAAGAAACTTTTTCACAGTGAGGGTGACAAGCACTGGAACAGACTGCTCAGGGAGGTTGTGGAGTCTACCCTGGAGACATTTAAAGCCCACCTGGAAATGTTCCTGTGCAGCTTTATCTAGGTGATACTGCTCTGGCTGAGGGATTGGACTAGATGACCTTTCAAGGTCCCTTCAAGTCCCTATCATTCTGTGATCCTGTGATTCATGGAGGATGTTCTTCCACAGTGATTGAAAGGACAGGACTCTTACAGGTCTAGAAATTCACGTCACAGCAGCACTTCTGAGTCAGGATTTCAAGGAATTGTAGCAGTATTAATTCATTCAGCCTCATAAACCTACTTGATTCAAAGCTTCCTGTGTTTCTTTACACATCACATATCCAGTGTCCATCAAATGAAGATCATTATCCTCATCCTAATTCTTGAACTTGAGAAATGAAGGTAAACCCAAGTTAGTAAAGCTGACAGGGAATTTAACCAAGCTTGTAGCTTGTCTTTTTCCAAAAAGGCCTCTCTCCAAAGAAAGTTGGGATTATGGAAATTGAAATAATTTTGTGGAAACATCAGTTGTAAGGTAATGTCTTCCAAGAAAGTGTTCTCACTTCTAGGCAGAAAGAGCCTCAAGCAGACACTTATGCATGGAGCTCTTATAGCATAGGAGATGTCCTAAATGTGCAAAATCTGCTAATGCAGTCAAAGTGCTTTCTGAATTATCATGAATAATTTTGGGAGGAATATAGTCCAAAGTAGGACCGTGGTAAATTGTTAGTGCTAATATAACTGTATCTGTTGTAGACCTAAATATAACCAGAAACAGAGGTTCACTGCAAACCACAAAGAAAGATTGTTATAATCAAAAGAAAACAAAACATTAAATTGAAAAAAAAACCCTGATGGGACAGGTAGGAAGTGTAAGTTATTTCATATTTTTACATGTTTGATTTTTTAAAGTTCATTTCTTTTAGGTAAGTACAGTCATTTAAACAAAATAAAGGAGCCACCCATCCCCCCACCCCACCCCTTTTTAATCAGTTTACCAGAATTATCTTTGCGAGTCCTCCTCTTTTTTTCTGTTTTTATTTAATCTAGGAGAGCTACAAAAGTAAATTATAAAAACAAATCCCCCAAATTGATCGGGCGTTAATTCCCATGGTGAGAAAAGAACAAGGGAGGTAGAGTCTAACTTTGAGAAAAACAGGAAGTCTGAGTAAAATGGGAGATCTGTTTATAACCACTAAAACAAATGCTTGAAGGCAAATAGAGAGAGAGTAAAGGAGGCTGTGCATATGGGATAGTAACACAGAACTTATTTGTTCTAGTAGTTCAGAGATGATCCAGTTTCTTCTATTATAAAAGATAATTAGGAAAAACTGTCAAGTCTGCAGATTAATCCTGCATACATCTGCCTGGAGTTTGCTTTGAAACCTCTTGGATCTAGAAAGACAATCTTGTGTAATTAGCTGAGGCCACTATAATCCATAAAAACATCTGATCACATCGATTTTCAGTCAATCAGGCTCTATCTGTCAACAGCAATTCTAAAGATCATACGAGAGGTCTTACAAGTACAGAACTTAGCCCTCTAAGGTCATTTAAACTTTTCTTTGGCTTTCAGACACCAAACCCTTTTCAGTCTCTGGCTGCCAAGCGTTGCAAATAAAATGAAAAGGTTTCCAGTAAAAAAAATATAAGCTTGGAAAAATTTATTTCTCTTTATACAAAATGTGGCTTGATATATATTGTCGTATCTATGCATGTTGACATAAACATACTTGAGAAGTGATCCGTACACCCCATGTTCTGTTTGTTTGGTTAGATTTGCAGTCTTTTAATTAATTTTATATAACAGAGGTAGCCAACAGCCCATTCAAACTGTTATTCTGCCTCCAACTGTGATGTAAACCACAAATATCATAGGATAGCAAAAACTCTAATAATGCAGCTAATATAGTGTGTAAGGCTTCATGGGGAAAAGAATACTTTTGAGTCAGGATTATATTCAGCTAACCCAGTGTGAGACCAGTTTGCAAGACGCTGAAAATCTTTCATTGCAGAAATGCTGTCTTCTGAGTTCTGTGATAATTTTGGATGCCTCAACCTGCTAATTTTTATACAGTCATGTACCTGTTAATTTGCTCCATTAAGCACCAGCAGAGTAGTTTTCTCCTACTTCACTTACCTTTACACCACTGCTAGGTTTGATTCCTGTCATCTGGGACACTGCTATGACGAGAAAGGCAGCTTAAGGTTTCGGATCCTGGTGTAAACAGGCAGAGTTCAAGGGTTTCCATCTCCAGCTCTTCAGATGTTCTAAAATTTTCTTTCTTATTAAGAGATTTTGGAAAAAAATGAAGAAGGGAGGACTGAGGTCTTTAGTTGTAACATGAAGTACTATTAGCATTGCTTTTATCTCTCCTGGACTTATCCTTCTAGAAAATTTCTAGTTGAAATTTATACAATGTACTATCCTTATACAAAAACCTTCTTCACACGCAAAGTTAACTGTTTCTCATACGGTGAGTTATCCTCTAAACCTCCCTGTTCAACACTGTTAAACTTTGGCTCAAAAACCATTAAAACTGGCTGTACTTAATCCCAGGTTTAGTACTGGAAGACTAAGCCCGGTGAAGATTTACCTGGAGGAGAAAAGCAGTAGATGCTGACACCAAATAAGCTTTCTAGTATCTTGTGAAATACTATCCCCGAGTATCATTTTTGTCCAAAAGACAAGTGACACCTATAAATTGCATATTTTTACATAAATTCATATGTGACATCAAACAACTTAATACCAAACAATCTTCAGGAGGGCTGTGCAGTGAGATGTGGAAAGAACCTGACAACATTCTGGTAAAACCACAGATCATGGCATCGAAAGAAAAATCTCAGTTTTGTAGAAATTGCTTTATCCACAGCAAATGTCATTTTTATTCAGAAATCTCTCAAATATTTAATGTGGCCACAACCCTTTTTTGTAATGACAAAAAAATATACCTGACTGGATAATAAAATGAAGCATGACAGGTATCCTGAAACCTGAGGATTAATGAGACAATGGGAAGTCCTGTAAAATATTTAACATTTTGCTGTTAAACTGAGGCACAGGGATTTAGTTCCCCAGCAGGCCTACGACAGGCATTTTTCATTTGTGATAGAAAAAAGAGTAATGTTCTTGAGAATCCCTAAATAAATGTCATAAAGGAGCAACACTGTAATTTCTGAGTTCTGCTTATGCAATGAAGTTTCATAACCTTGAATATCCTGTTCAGACTGAAGATCTGAAATTAAAATGAGCATCATCTTCAGCAAACTTAAGACTCAGCACTAAGATTGTCTGATAGAAGGTTTTTATGAGGGATACAGTTGACGGGACAACTTTGGAAGTAGCACTTTCTGCCTGGACTGAAGATTCCTTTAGGCTTGGAATGGGTGAAGTCAGTAGGAATAAATTGATGTGTAAGAGAACTGAGAGTCCTATATGGCTAAAAGCAGTACTTTTAAGCCAAAATTGAGATGACATCAGTAAGGGGGCTATGAATCATGATTCTGGTAGTCTGGTGGTTTTTCTATCAACTTGTTTCACTGCTTTGAGGGAATTCTTTGACTTCTCTATGACATAGCTCGTGGCTCATGTGTAACAATAAATTGGTCTCCTTCATGGCTGGAAGGGGATGATTTCTGTTCCAGAGGGAAAGACAAATCCAATGATTCAGAATATTTTCAGTCTTGCTGAAAACATGGAAGTTCTGTGTCTGAGGTCTGAGTTCTTTTACATTTCTGTGAATAAGGATCCTTGGTATAGACCTTTACGACTCACTCAAATGCTGCTCAAGTGCTGGTTATCCTAAAACACGCTCTGTGTGTACATCCCGTCCTCTAGACCCAAGATCATGGGAAAATCCCCCTCTTCTTTCACCTTACTTAAGACACATATGCTGTTCTGTCAACTTTGGAAGAACATTTCTTTATCTAAGAAAATTAGTGATTAGTGATTTCTCTCTAAATTCCCCTGTACATATAATTTCTTCCTCCATCTGTTTCACTCATTTTCTAATGTTCACAGACACCCACATGCAAACATTTCCAGAAAAACAGAAAGTGTGTGGAAGGAAAACAAGGAGAAGATTTCTATGCTATCATCCTTAAAATACACTTTTGATGGGCACTGAACAAATTGCCTTTTGATGCAATCATGAGTCCATGCTGGCATATTTTACAGTATAAGTAACCATTTATCTATACAAGGGAAATTCCAGAGTGTTTTTGCTGCTGAAGTACCTCAAACTCTTCTTGACACAGTGAAGGTCAAGTACAGCACAGATTGTTTCTTCTACATTGATGCATGTGTTATTAAAATACTCTTTATGATGAAGTGCTCTGTTTCAAAACTACCTTATTTACTAAGCCCAGGAAAGAATAAATATGGAGTACGTGCATATAAAAACCAAGAAACACTCACACAAACAGACAGCTCTTTAAGTACATGTTCTCTTAGGGACATGTGTGGCAGAGCCATGTAGCTTACCCAGGGCTTATAGAGAGTACAAAACCTGAGCAACATACTGTGTGACAGCAGAACACAGTTCTCGGTGTTTAAATTCCATATAAAAGTAATTATATTAAAGACAGCATTAAATGCACGTTTGAAACAGGTTTGTGAAGGACTCGGGATAAGTTTGCCTTTGTAAAAGGTTGCTTGCTTCATTAAAATCAGAATTCTCTCTTTGCCCTTGATTTGTTCCTTTTATAGTTTTACTCTTTCATCATTTTTTCCCCCATTTAAATGACATGATCTACTCAGGGCCATTGCAAATGTTAACAACAAATCCAGACTACAGTAAAGTTCCCTTATTTATTTTTTTTTTTTAAGAAGACCTCAGTGAGGGACATAGAAGCTAAGGAGTGCTGGGATCAGATGATCCTGCAGGAATTTGAGACTATTGATTGTCTTTCGCTTTACAGAGCTATTTGTTTTGTTTCAAACATGGCAGTCTCTGACACTGACAGCCTAAGGATTTAGGAATTCTAAAAACCGTTGCAGAACTCATGGCTTCCAGGTTCTTGGTGAAATTGAGCTATACAGGTTAACCCTTGGCATTTAGATAAAAGGAAAAGAACCTCACTGATGTTTGAGCTGAAGCATGGGGTTATGATGCTTAAGATACAGCAAAAACACTTTGGAGATGCAAAAGGCATCTCTATACCTGCCAAACATAAGAGGATGGCAAGAAAGCAGTGTTTTTCCATTTTCATCTATCCCCATTCATTTGTAATCAGTGTGATTTTCTCCCTAAAAGACATATAGGGAAATCTAAGTGAAAACCAAATAAAAAAATACTAAGAAAACTATTGTTTCAGGTTTTGTTGATCTGGGTGATTTCACCAATAAATGATATTCAGCAAGATTCATTAGTCTGTGTGCCAAATGTGAATATCTGCCCTACCAGAGTTTAAGAATGATTCTGCTGTCCCATGGGCACGTACTGAATAAGGTCCACACAGAAAGTCAGAAGGTCACAGAAATTGCTTGGTTTGGGAAAAGAACAGGTGTGTATTAATTCTGATCATGAGGAAGTAAATTGGGAATGCCTTTAGGCAAATATGCAGAAGAGGGGAAAGGGGAAAGAACTCTTCTTCTTTCCATGCCAAAAGCAAACGAAATCAACATCATCACACCCTGGGCATAGTGTTGTTTTCTCCAGCAGTGACTCATTCTCTGGGAAAAACTGGGACTGGTTTTTTTAGGTCTTTGCACCTAGAGACAGTGAAGAAAAGAAGCTTTAATAAAAATTAGTGAGGAGGAAATAAAGTATGTGAAAAATGGTATGCCACTGCTGCAGTATGAGCTCCATAAGAATGTTATGCTCATGTATTCCCAGCCTAGGAACTTAACTAACAAAGTCGTAGGACTTGTTTACAGGATGATTATGAGCAACCAGAACTGGAATAACTCTTCTTTTTCTAAGGGTATAATCTTTGTGACTTTGAAAGAGTCCTGTGCACTGTTTAGAAAACAGTATGAAACAACTCTCTGTCAGCTTGGGAGTCCTACACAATTCAGAAAATAGGATAATTCTGTCCAGCACTGAAAGAAACCAAACAAAATATTGATTAGATACCCCTCAGCATAAACAAACCTTACCTGTCCATTAATAATTGTCATTTGTATATCTGCACAAAGTGGGAGCCATCTTAGGGACTGATAAAAAGATAAACACATGATCAATGCCTTTTAATCACTTTCACTGAAACTACTCTTTCTCTGCTTATTTTTAAATGGTGCTGAGCCTTGAGTTTGGATTTAAAAATGTTGTATGAAGATGTTGGCTCTGCAGCTTCTTTTCAGAACAGCAAACTCTGCTTACATAGTGGGGGTCCTAGAGAATGATAGATCAATATCTCTGCAGCCCTAGAACCAAACTGCCCCAAACCAATGCTAATTGAGATCCATGCTTACATGATGCAGATCAGAAAGTAGTTGAGGAATCCATCAAAACTGATGAAAATGAAATACATGTCCCGAAGGAGTCTGACTTTCCTGCTGTCTAGATTGTAGCACAGCATAATGACTGTAGAAGCTTCACTGTCCATAGCTAATTGCTAAGAAAGGGTTTTTTGGAATGCAGTTTATGTACAGATATAGACAGTGCATGATAAATCATTTGGAATGTATTTTTCATCTTGCATGCATTAATGCAACTGTAAAAGCAAAACAAACTCTGAAATACTAAGCACAGTTAGGATAGGAAAATCATTTCTCCTTTTGCTCTAACAGAGCAGTAATTCCACCAAAGACAATACTGATGTAAAGCCAGCACTGAAAAGAAAGAATCACATCCTAAAAGTGAAATGATAGGAAGCTGCAGTGAAGGGAGAAAAATCAAGAAGGCAGGGTGTTTTTTACCTGTCTGTTGGGTTAGCTGTAGCAGAAGAATGTCTCTATAAAAGGGCTTTACCACAAATACTTACATGGCCCTGCTATTAATTCTCTGAATACCACAGAATCTTTAATATTTTAAATCCCACAAAATCTAAAGAAAGGAAAAGTTATTACTCCACTAAGAGGTGAGAAACTGAGGAAATTGCAAAGGTATTTCAGAATATGTCAGAAAAGAGGAAACTGAAGTCTCACAAATCCTAGAGCTTTATCCTCATAACCAAGTCATTCTTCCTTAATTGCCAGAATTTAGGCTGGCACTCTGATGCAAGTTTTGGTAAATACAGTAGATAAGAACATATACTGACACAATAGAATATTCATTCCCATCAGCAGGACTTAGTTTGGTTTCCAATTCTACATTTAATATAGGTTTGTTCATGGACAGCTTCAACTTTTCCTGGTTGACTAGAAACCAGAGACATACAAAAGTTGCTTGGAGACAACACTACCAGATCCCAATGTCCATTAAAGCTCCCTTCCACTTCTTGACCTTCTATTAAAAAAAAAAAAAAAGAAAAGAAAAAAAGAAAAAGAAAAAAGTAGAGATAAAAAGGAATAGACAAATAAAGGCCTTTAATTCTTTCTCCCACTGTGTGACCTTGCAGAGTTGCAGGAGTTAAATGGAGCACAGTTTGGGAACATCCATTGTTCTAATCACAGCTGCTCCAATACCATATTGTCAGTGAAATGGAAAAGAAATTAGCAGCTCATTTTGTGCGACGTGAACTTTCTCTCTCGCTCTCCTGCTTGATGAGAACACTCTCTTTGATAAATCAGCCATCATACCTTATTGCCATGCAGAGACTGGAAGTAAAAAAATGTCAACAACATTTTTTCCCTGAGTCTTCTGGAAGCAATCAAGTTTCACTGCTGCAAAGGTAGCGCTTAATTTTCCATCGTCGTTTTTTTGGCATATAGAAAGTTAACAGAGGACATATCTTTTAAAGCTACAAAAATTGATTGGACTTGCAACAGACGAGACGTCGGCAATGAATGAGATAAAGAGCGGATTCGGCACATTATTGCAAGAGAGGTTCCCATCGGTGCGTACCATTCACCGCCTTGTGCACAGACTTCAATTAGCAGTTAAGGATGTGTTGAAATATGTTGCAGGAATTAGTCATTTCAAAGTCTTGGTAGGGAAGCTAAACTATATAGTGTTTGCAGTCAGCCAAAAAAAAAAAAAAAAAAACCCAAGGAAGAGGGAAGAAGAAAAAAGAAAGAAGAGAAACTCAGCAAGAAGTAGCTGAATGGGCATATGTGGTATCATTGGAGCGTCTAAAGAGCAAGCCAGTAGTCAAGATGTGCTGAGTAGCCTGCAGTTCCAAGACAGTAAAGGCTGTTTTAAGGTCATAGAAATCACTACCTAAACACATCACATTTCCAAGAGACACTACGGAGAAAAAAAGTCATTTTCTCAAATAAATAGGATGAAGCTCTTTTTAGATGTTAGAAAATGCTGGAAATCTACTCTCTTTAGAAGGGTTTTGTTTTCATTGTCTGTGTCTTAAAATGCCTTTGGTATCCTGGACACTCATTGTTCTGGATATTATTTACTCACTAATTAGCTGTACAACTTAAGAAAAAGAAGCATAGCTTTGGAAGAAACTGACTAGAAGTTCTTTCTATTGTCAGAATAAAAGTCAATTAAAAAGTATATCCTGTAGAAATAGAAATGGCAGACTTAGAGAAAACTCCTGTTCTAGCTGATGTCCTAGAGTCTTGCACTGAAAAAGGCTCAAAGTAGTAGTGTGTGTTTGTACGGCTGGGTTTTTTTATTTATTTCTTTCTCCCCTCCCTTATTATTGAATTGAGGCAAAATTGTCAACTGAACTTGATTTGTTTCCTCTTTATCAAATTCAATTGACTTTTCCACAATCAGTTCCCCCAAGACATACACTGGTAGATGTCTGGGACAAAAAAAAAGAGGATCATGAGAGGTCACTACACCATTTTCCTGTCCCAAGGCTGGATCAACTACATCAAAAACATTCCTGACACTTTTTACACCCAGTAGTTCAGAAAAAAAACTCTAAGTGCTTCAGTGTCCATGACTTCCTGGGTCAATCCACCCAACTGTTTATTTACCCTTACTGTCCAAATACACCCCTCGCTCCTTATTTTTAATCTTTATTTTCTCTTGCTACTACTGAAACCTTCCCACTTTTCTTCTTACCTGCTATAAACAAGGAGAACAATATTTTCTTTTCCTTGTTAAAATGGTTTTCAAGTGTTTGGACAGCCTAAAGTGGCCACAACAGAAAAGTTATTCCTAAGTCTGTGTAGGTGGACCAGAATCAAGAAAACCAAGGGATGTCACAAAGAAATGTAATAGTAATCAGTCATGAAAACTGCTATGAAATTTATCAGTGTGATAACTTTTCCATAGAAGAGTTAAAATAACCTCTGCAATGTTTTTTTGAAGACATAAAACTCTATTAAACTCGTAAGGACTTGAAAAACTTGCAGCTGAATCATTTAGATCTGTAGAAAATTAAGATGGGGTTATGCGTATTACAGTCCATAAAGCACTAGCACACAGTTAAGAAAAAGAGAATTTGATCTGTAGGCCTGATTCCGTCCTCAGAACTGCCAGGAGCAAAAAAAAACTGAAGAGCAATTTCACATGAAACTAGTAGTGTAAGCAAGAAGTGGATCAGACCTTATGCCTCTACATAAAGAAGATTTAAGCTACTTAAAAGATTTACAGCAGACACTTGTGCATCAATGTTATGAAGGCTTTTTAGCTGCAAATATTAATGAACTCCTTTCACTAAAACAGACTGACTATTGAACATCTGCAAATGGCAGCATGAAGTTTGAACCCTAGACAGTTCATTAAACCAGTTTGACCCAAAGCCAAATTGTTCAATACCGGCTTACAAACGGTAAGAGAGACTTTCTGCCAGGTGGAAAACAAATGAATCTCAGCACTGCTTCTATAAAGATCGACGGTGACTTAAAAATAGCCTGAGGTTAATATTATAAATCTTTCTAAAAGAGATTTGAGTGCATATTCTTCATGCCAGCCTTGGATCAATCTCGCAAAGCGATATCCTTTCAAAGTACACTGATACAAAATATCGGATGCTGTAAAAAGTGAGACTTATTAGCCATCCAGACACTTTTTCCTTTCCCACCAGTGCAACAATCACCAGAGCACGTTGGGCAAGGCCAGGCAACAGCTGCAGCCTCAGGAGCTCTAGGTGGCCTGATGTCTGAATACAGATACACTATTACCACAAAATAAATAACTAACGGTGGTGTATGGGAAGCTGAGCAAATCACTGCAGACAGGAGCTTCCTAGGGCAGCGTGCAATGGTAGTCAGAATAGATTCGAGCATGGGTCAGAGTCTGTGCCTCCCAGGGAAGTACTAAGAGTGACACTAGGAGCAATCCCTCTAAAAAATGTACTGTGACCCAAATGGGGTCAACGTGCTCTGGCCGCATCACTTGTTGCTTCCGCGGCCTGGGGGAAACGACTACAGGGCTGTGCCAGCAGAGGGAGGAGCATTATTCAGACTAGGCAGTGAGAAATGGGAAGGTATTGGTTATGCCAGAATCTCCCATAATGACTGTACTTGCTCCATAGGACAGAAAAACTATGCCAATCTTTCCTGCTCTCCCATGGAAAACTGACTCAGGCATTTCCCAAGCTGCTTGCACAGAGAGGAACTTACTTTCAGGTTGATTTCATTCTCTATCTGTTTCATGTGTAGACACAATTCAAATTTGTGCCCCAGTAACCAGATACTGCTAATTTATTCCCAGATCTTCATGCAAACACATTTATTCCACCCATTTGTCTGTCTGCACATGGTAAATACACATAGTCCTACCAGCACAAATATTATGAGTGAATGATAAATGCTGCTTGTGGTCGGTGTGCAGGGAGTTTCAGCTCTGGTATGCCACCACACATCATCGTTATCTGTGGTACAGAAGGATGTCTATTTATAGTGGATAATGCTCTACAGCTAGACCTCTTTATCATAATCTGGAAGTAAGAAATCACTTCTCGATGCCAGATTTGCTAATCTGAAACAATAACCACCATTAATCAAAGGCCTCCTTCTCAAACTTCAGACACATTTGCCATCAGAGGTGGCTGTGCAGCTCCCAGTGCTGTCCACAGGAGATACCCATGGGCATTTGAAGACTTAAGCAACCCCCTATATTTCATAGCAGTGGGGAAATCTATGCAAAGCAGAGTAGCACATCCTGAGGTGAGAGAGCATTTTGGCTGTGCTGCAGTGGTGAATGGAAACACTCATTTCTTACATATTTCTTTGGAATTTCTTTTAGCTGGAAGTGGCAGAAGCTTTGCTGAGCAGTGTGCCATGTGCCTCTCCTCTAAGATTTTGTGCCGGCATTTGCATTCATGTATAGTTCCTCCGGGCATTCCAAAACAGAGTTGATGAGTGCACAGGGAATAATATCTAACTCTGAATTCTTTTTCACATGGGACTGAAATTATGGTTCTCCTCCACCATTACAAGAAATGATATCAGAGCTCCAGCTGAACTTTCTTTAGTGCCATTCTTTGCTTTCTATAAAAAAAGGCAAAGGTGATGAAATGTTCCCTTGAGAGGCTTTCCAAGAACAGAGGGCAAGAGGCTGAGATGAAGCCCACAATGTGCCATACTGTTTATTGTGATCTGAAATAGACTCCTTGTTTTTAGCTGGTCACTGAACAACTCAGTGTCCTCCTCTTCCTTAAACCCTCACAGAGGACCAGCCACAGTATAATTACCTGTCTGTAATTCTTTCTTAGAGGACTCTTCCCTTTTCAATCAGATTACACAGTACATCATATATAATATACATAACTTAAGTAAGGCTTCCTCTATGCAAGGTCAGACAAAGTGTTGGGTTCATAGCTTCACCTCCACACATGTATATTCAATGCCTTGCAGTTTTCTCATGAGGCCAGGTGAGTGTGCTGTCTGCATGGAATTTCAGTGATGAAAATACTAATATGAAGAAATGATTTTTGTTGAGATATGATGGACTGTGGGTACTACCCCATAAGCAAAACTTAGATGTTCAATGTCCAGCACCCCGCAAAATGCACCAAAGTGTTTGTGTAGGTGAAAGTAAACCCTAAGTGCAATATGTGTTGTGGTGTTGTAATTCAAGATGAAGCTTGATCAATGAATATAAGCACGTGTACACACTGAAGTCCACAAAAGACCACTCTTAAACTCTTATGGTAGTGCTGTTGGTGACCAATGTTTTCTTAGGTTCATTTTTTATGTTTATGAGTAAGTTTAGCACTTATGAAAGTCACAGTCTCATCGGCTTTGAAAACAGTTGTGTGTACTTTATGCAGAGAGCAGAAGCAGATTAATGGCAAAGTCTTGTCTCCCAGAGTGCCCCAGCCATGACCTCCAAGTCAGTCCTTAAGTCATAGCCATGACCTATTCTGTTCTTGGCTTTTCTCCTAACAGTTTTTCTGCTGAGACTAAATTGCTTCTGAATATCAGTTCAAAGGGATCTTTGTGAAGTCTCATCTGATGAAAACTACATCAGGATCAGCAACATATTTTTGTTACACATATGGAAACAGCAGAACAGTATGACAGTAGAAAAAGCTTTGCTTAATGTGCTGTTAAAGACTTTGAGAAGAGTGAAGACATTTAGCTACCTGAATTTAGCATTAGGAAAACGCTTTTGAAAGTTCCACTCACGGATTAAGGCACTTAAATGTAGACTTTCATAAGGAAGTAGCCACAGTTGAAGAGAAGGGAGCCTAAGCACCCTCTGTAGTCAATGAATGTTAATGAAGCCAAAAGTTTATGAAATCCATAGATTTATTCGGTTATTCAAATATGGAAATTAATCCCATTTGTTTGAGTAAATTTTCACATACGCCTTCTGTTCTTCAAGAGGTAGATTATTCATTGCCTTTTAAAACAGTTATCCAAGAGAAAATAGAGTACTGATTTATTGATCACCCAGATTATTTTTCCATATCTGTAAGTCCATCAGGTGTCTTTCCAGTCCTGAGGAGTTTGTTTTCAGATGCTAGACCTGATGATAATTAATTTCCCAAGAAATGCTCTCCATCACCACATCTCTAGTCATGCAGAAGTGGTCTCTATGCTAACAAAGAGGGGTTTTTTAATACTTTATTATGTTTTCCACCTGTCAGTGTAGTTGCAGAGCACAGTGGACCCCCTTTTATTCACTGAAACCTTCCGAGCCAAACATCCTCCTTGTTTGCTGAAACATGTCTCACAGTGAGGAAACCTCATCACCAGGAAGGAATGTCAGATCTGATCTCCTTGCCATGAGTCAGCCATTTATTGAAGTCTGGACCTAGATAAGGACACAGAAGAGGTAGGAAATTTCCAGATAAATTTTCTTTGAAAAATATGGATTCCTTTAAGCCAGCGTCTTTTCTAGGAAAGTGAATAATTCAATAAATTTTCCTGTTATGTGGAATTTCAGTAAGAAGAACTGTTGATGCCTCCTATGGGAGTGCAGATTTTTAGCTCAAAACTGACTGAAATAATCAAGAAATATCAAGATTTTCCTTTTGGATTGACCCTTTATTCATTTTTTTAATTTGTGCTATTACTATTCTTGTGTTTATATATTTATATGGTGACATTTTTTTCTTATTCTGATTTCAAATGAACATAAAGTCAAGACGACAATTACTAGGTTCATCTGGAACCCTACAGTCCTCCACTGATCTTACAGGCTACTGTGTTGCTGAGGTGCCTTCAACTTAACAAGAGATAGTTCAAGGCCAAATGTCAATCATATTTGTAAAATAATTTATCCAAGTCTTTCCCAGAGAACACCTGTAAGACACAGTGTTGAAATTGTGGTTGGCACAGATTCAGAGACAAGGAATGAGATTTAACCCCTCTCTGTTCATCTCCACTGTTTGCCTCCACCTTTCTCATTCCTGGCTGTGACTCCTGGGGCAGCTGTTGTCTAGATAGCTCCATCCATCATTTGAAATACTGGTGTCTAGAAGGATTTTTCATCTCCAACCCTTCTGCCTGTGCTTGTAATTAATAGCATAGCTAGAGATGCAACAAGTATTATTCCTATTAGAAGATAAAATAGTATAAAATAAAATACCCATTTAGTACAACCAAAATACCTTGGTTACATTTTGTGAATGAATTAAAACCTCTGATGACAACAATATCTTTGCTTTCAGGTAAATCAATCCTGAATGTTGTTGCCTTTAAAAAAAAAAAAATAGCAGTAATTGCAATTAACATAATTAGCTAACCAATTGCTCAGTTAAAAAGAAAAAAAAAGACTCACACCTTTTTTGCAATGTGTCAAATATTTTGCAGCATAGAAGAAAGGCTGGTGTAAGGCTGAATGCCTAAGAAGCGATGAAGAGGGGAGTGAGTGCAATCAGCTACTGAACTGACAGGAGCTTCCTGTAAGGAAATAAATACTTTGAATCCCACAATATTTCAGAACATTAAATGACTTCTACCCTGTATTATTTCTCTCTGTGTAAGTTATAGTAAGTTTTAAGTTTCCTTTAAAGGGATTCAGAAATTCTGTAGGTGCCCTTACAGTCTCCAAGCTGATTGAATGTTTGTACTGGGAAAGAGAATAGAAATGGGGTACCTAACTGCCATAAGCCCCCTTTAAGGTTATACATCCCACATGCATTCATTTGTCCTGCATGGAATAGTTCTCTTTTCAAAATACGCATTGAAATCATGTTTTTAGCTGTATGTAAAGAAATATTAATTAACAGTGATTTCAAAAAAATAAGAAGAGAAATCTGGGAAAAGTGAAAGAGGAATCTGCAGTGTGTCATTTTATACATCAGAGAAGAAAAAGGACTCATGTTGAAGGCTCCCAAAACTAACTTGCCTTGAGCTGACTATAAATAGTGAAGGCTTCTATTTTCCACACCATTTCTTGAGGCATCTCTCATTTCACTCAAGGCCTGCAAATAGGTTTTTGTTGTCCATTGGTGGTTTGTAGGTGAGGTTTGCTTTGTTTCTGGGCTTTTACTGGGGAGTAAGGGGGTGGATACCTGTTTGTAGATTCACAGATGGGATTAAGCTATCAATTTTTCTACTTATTATACTGTCCCTTCAGAGATTTTAATCAGCCTTATGGTGGTTCTTGTGCAGGTAAGTTTCAGCTCAGGCTCCCAGGACATCAGCATTATTATCTGTATAGGGCTCTCTCTCCCCTGCATCATATCCTCAGACACAGCTGCTCCAGACATTCAAGATGACAATGATAAGTGCTTATGCAAGAAGGGAGAGAAAGAAGAAGAAGTACACTTCTATAAGAGAGACGGAGAGAATCAGACTTCCACATTGGTTAGAAATGTTTGCCCTTATAGAATAAATAAAGAAATCATTTAGAAGAATGCCTGGATGATTGAATAGCAACAAAACACTCAACTTTCAGGACGATGACACTCAGCTTTCTCAGAATTACTAATTTCTTTTTACATGGCAAAATGCATCTGCCATAAGCAGGAGTAATTATGTTGTAAAATTAGATTAGTTCACCACACTATGAATCTCTGTTGAATGGTGCTAGAGCTCAGGCAGAGGCTGTGTTCTATTGGAAGGCATGAAGGGTAGAGGGGTTTCAGGAGAGATCATTCATTTCTCGTGATAATTTTCTCTGTACTATTCAATCAACAGTATTCTTGTGCTGAAGGCACAGGAATGGGCTGCTTCCTATGACCTTCCCAGGTGACCCTGTAGAACCTCTGAATGTTTATTGCTTTGGTTCTTCATCTCAGACCTACGACTATTACCAGGAGCTGGTCAAAGCAAAACAACAAGCACAGCTTCAAGCAGGGTAGAACTGTTTCAAATACTTGTGAAAATCCAATTAATTTTACTAGATTTTCAAAAGAATTATATATTTTTATTTAAAATAAATGCATGTCAATATGTGTCTTCCCTGTTGTCTTTTGTGTCCTTGAGGAAAAGTAATGCAGAAAAGGACTGTTAGGAAGGTAATTCCCTATAAGTTTCTTGAATGTAGGCAGCTATATAAAAACACAGACTTGTGAAAGGTGCCTTGGTAAAGAAAAACTGTGGTATGTGAGCCTTGCAAAATACAAAGGAATCCACAAAGGAAGTGTGAATTTTGGGAAGGTGTTTTCATTGGAAACTGAATACTTAATAAGATTCATAAATGTGGCAGGCCATGGGAAGTTGTGATCAGCCTGGTATTGTAGGGGCCCATGATATGGTGTGTCTCTGTACCTAACTCAATGCCTTCTAAACCCACTGGTAGCTCTGATGGGAGATTCAATCTGTATGGTTTAACTGTCATATATTTCAATGATAAGTGAACACTATAGGAGACACTGGAGTTGGAACATTAACTGGTGCCACTGAATGAAAGATTTATCCCGCTTGCCTGTGTCCGAACAGCATGCAGCAATGCACAGTGTTGTGGCCTTAATTTCATTGCCAAAATAATTAATAGGAAAGAAATCAAGTGTATGTAAAAAAGAGGAAAACTGTTAGCATGGTTCAGTGAAGTATGAAAAATCACAGACTCTAATCTAGACATCAGTGGATCTGGGGCATCTTCATCTTCTTCATCTTTTATTTTTCTTAATTTACATGGAGAAGGTGAAGGGACAGAAAAGTCAAATAAAATAAAGTAAAATGTTAACCTTTTGATAGGGATGGACTATGGAGTGTTCATCCTGACCACGTTCACAAAGCAAGTGTAGGACAGTCAGAGGATCAGGGCCAGACAGCATGGATTTATGAAGGGCAGGTCTTGCTTTAACAACCTGATCTCTTTCTATGAGGGAAGGCTGTGGATGTTGCTTGCCTAGAATTTAGTAAAGCATTACTAAATGATCTCCACAGCTTTCTCCTAGAGAAGCTGGTGGTTCATGTCTTAGAGAAGTGGACGGTTAGCTGAGTAAAAAACTGGCTGTATGGCTAAGACTAAACAGTGTTCCCCAGGTCTCAGTATTTGTGACAGTCTTGTTTAACATCTTTATCAGTACTCTGGATGAGGGGATTGAGTGCACCCTCAGCAAGACTGCCAATGACATAAAAATGGATGGGTGTGTCAGTCTGCTTGAGGGTAGGAAAGCTCCACAGAGGGACCTGGATAGTGTGAATGGATGGGCTAAGTTCAGTTGTATGAGGTTTAACAAGACCAAGAGCCACGTGACTTTGGTCACAACAACTCCATACAATACCATGGGGAGAAAAGGGGCTGAAGAACTTCTCAGTGGAAAAGGACTTGGGATGCTGATCAATAGAATGTGATTGTCCACCTGAACTCAGTACTAGTGAGGCCTCATCTTAAGTACTATGTTCATTTTTGGGCATCTCAATACAAGAAGGGCATTAAGGTGCTAGAGCAAGTCCAGAGAGGATCAACAAGGTTAGTGAAGGGCCTGGAAGACAGGTCTTATGAGGAATGGCTGAAGGAACTGGGTTTGTTTAGTTTGTAGAAAAAGATGCTGAAGTGAGATGTTATCACTGCCTACAGCTACCTGAAAGGAGGTTGTAGAGAAATGAGACTCAGTCTCTTCTCCCAGGCCAATGGCGATAAGACAAGAGAAAATGAACTTCAGTTGGACATGAGGAAAAATTTCTTCACTGAAAGAGTGGTCAAGTATTGGAACAGATGTCCAAGGAGGTGACAGAGTCACTGTTCCTGGAGGTGTTCAAAACACTTGTAGATCTGGCACTTGGAAAATGTTTTAGTGGGCTTGGTGGCATTGGGTTGATTGTTTGATTTGATGATCTGTAATGATTCTATCATGCTATTCACAACAGTTATATAGAAGAGAATATTATTTGTTGCACACAGATTCAAAAATGAAAGCTTAGCTTCTAGAAAAATATCAGTAGCTGGACTTGCAGTCTGTACTGACTGATTGTGAATGGGCCCTAGAACAGCAGATGTGAAAATCTTACTCTCTGACTGGTTCTTCCACTAAACCACCACTTCAATCTATTAAAAATGTTTTCATGCTTCTTGGATAATTTTATTTCAAGTAACTGTTAAAACCATGTACCGGCATTAAGAGTCTTTTCTAAGTGGAATCAAGAGGTCACTCACTTTATTACTGAATCACTTAAATAGGAATTACTTTTTTTTAATGACTTACCTTTCAAGGTTTTTACTCTGCTCTATTACATCAAATTAATGGTTTATTTGGGATTTCCCCCCCCCCCCTTATAT
>VZRI01000154.1:37745-64277 GCA_013397515.1 Upupa epops | reverse complement strand
AAAAAAAAAAAAAAAAAGGTGCAGCATTCTATGAATAACTATGGAAACATGAGATCAAAGAATTTAAATTGAGAATAAGAAAGAACATCTTTGCAATATCATTCCATAAAGCGTTTTCCTTTCTTCGTAGAAAGTTTATTTAGTCAAAGTCTCTTGTTTTGTAGTCTTTTGAACTGTAGTCTTTCTTTTGTAAAAGCATGAACAAAACCCACAAAATTTCTTACTGATATAATGGTTTCTGTTGAAATTTGGTGCCAGGGGAAGTTTAGGTTGGATATTAGGAAGCACTTCCTCGCAGAAAGGTGGTTAGAAACTGCAGTGGATTGCCCAGGGCAGTGGTGGAGTCACAGTCCCTGGAGTTGTTTAAGATAAGATTGTATGTGGCACTTACTGACATTGTCTGGCTGATGTCCTGCTGTAAAGTCATAGGCTGGACTTGATGGTCTCAGAGGTCTTTTCTAGCCTCCATAATTCTAAGAAAAAATGAGAGACACACTGCTTTTTCTAGTGATAATTTCCAAGAACGTTCTACTCAAGAAAAGGAGATGCAGAGTCTGATATTCCTATATATTTGAGGTGAATCAAACCTAAAACTGCATCAGGTTTTTTAAGCTTTTGCTTTCTTGCTCTTATTCTGTCAATTCAGAGTGACAGCAGAACTCAGGGACATTATAGTGCATGTTTTGGTAGCAGTGAAAATGTTGTCCTTCAAGGCAGTGTTTAACAGTTCCTTTCTATTAAATATTATAAAAATAATACATAAAAACCCCAACCCTTTCCTACAGATATCTACTTAACATCCAAAAAACCCACCATTGAAGCCAAACCATCACTATAGGAATCATATTTCTTTATCATACAGGATACAAGGCCAAGATGTTTGAAAAAACAGTTTGTTGCACTTCTTCAGCCTCTTTTATAGAGCACTATATATCTACCATGCTGACTTAGACCTTTGCATCTTAAAAGATAACCATGTGCACATCACAACACAGTTTGATGTACCTTCAGGGGTAGAAAGGATAGTTTTTCAGTGGCTGGACCTTTTGTATATCACAAATATGTGGCTGAACAATGTATATCAAACTGACTGTCCAAAATCTAAATCACTTAAAAGTCACCATCAGCGGTTAAAAGGTTTGGTTTATATTTCATATTTTGTCTCCTTTGACTTTTAGGTTTTGCGACATTCATAAATAACCCAAGGTTACTTATTGCTCTGTGTTTCAGCCTGCCAATTCAGGTTTGGTCCAGTCTGGGTTGCTAAAACTGCCATCATAAAAGTATTTCTACAAAAGCAGTAAAAAAATAAGGCAATGAAACTACAGCTAGAAAAAAAGAAAAAATAATGTATATATTTATGTGTAACTTCTGGTCAAAAAAACAACAAAGAGAAGCATCAACATTTTCATCTATCTTTTAGTTATCATTTGGTAACCAAAATCTTTATATTGTTTGAGAAATAGTGTTGTATTAGAAAAAAAATAATTCTTCTGTGGTTTCTCAGAGAAAGACACACAGTTTCCTAGAATCGTAGAATAGCAGAATATATTGGGTACTAGGGACCTGTAAAGGTCATCTACTTCAACCCCCCCTACAACAAGCAGGGACATCACTAACTAATAGGGATTACTCAGAACCCCATCAAGTCTGACTATGAATGTCTTCAGTGACTCCTCTCTAGTCAACCTTTACCAGTGATCCACCACCCTCAGATTAAAGAACTTTTTATTTTAAATCTTTTATTTTAAACTTTTTTTTATTTTGAAATAAAAGTTTTAAGTAAAATACTTTCTTTAACCTTTCTTATTTTCTCTGCAGAAGACAATTTTCCCACACGAAATACACTGCTGTATGCCAAATGAGATCTCAAACAGAACAAAGAGAATAAATAGCAGTACACATTCATAAAATGCTCAATATATAAAAAATTCACAAGTAGGAAGGAATCACAGGCCAATGCAAGATTTAAAATTATGGGGGAAATATAAAAATTAACCTAATGAGATCCAAGAAGAAGGAACCATCAGCAGCAGCCTCATTTTGTTCTTTATTAAGAAAGAGTTCAGGTGCTGGCAAGTTTCTATCATCCACCCTAAAGAAAAGCATCAGCACAAGGACTGCTGAAGGCAGTTGGGTGTGTGTAGAACAGCAGAGAAAAGGGAAAGTTAAAAACTAGCATATATAACTGTGTCCCACCTGGGAATTCACTCTGAGACCACCCACGCTCAAACCTCTGCTGAATTACAAACTGGCTGGATGACTGGGCACAGAGAGTGGTTGTGAATGGTGCCTCATCCAGTTGGTGTCCAGTGAGCAGTGGTGTCCCCAGGGATCAGTGCTGGGTCCAGTTGTATTCAACATCTTTATTGATGACCTGGATGAGTGGATCAAATCTTCCCTAGTAAATTTGCAGATGACACCAAGCTGGGGAGGAGTGTCGATCTGATGGAGGGGAAGAGGATGCTGCAGAGAGATCTGGACAGGCTGGGTCAATGTACAGAGGCCAACAATATGAATTTAAACAAGACTGAGTGCTAGGTCTTACATTTTGGCCACAATAACCCCCAGCAGAGCTACAGACAAGGGAGTGACTTGCTGGAGAGGGGCACAGCAGAGAATGACCTCTCAGTACTGAAACAGCAGTGTGCCCAGGTGGCATGAAAGGCCAATGGCATCCTGGCTTGTATCAGGAACAGTTTGTCCAGCAAGACTAGGGATGTAATTCTCCTCTCGTACTGGGCACTGATGAGGTCTCCTGTTGAGTAATGGGGACAGTTCTGAGCCCCTCACTTCAAGAAAGATATTGAGATGCTGAAGCAGGTGCAGAGGAGATCAGTAAGGCTGGGGAAGCAACTGGAAGGAAAGTCTGATGAGGAAAGGCTGAGGCAGCAGGGTTTGTTTAACCTAGAGAAGATGAGATTCAGAGGGGACCTTATCCCTCTGTAAGTAGATGAAAAGAAGTTATAGGCAGGTGGGGGGTTTGGCTTTTCTCCTAGACAACTAGTGACAGGATGAGAGGTCACTAATGAAACTGCCAGGGGAGGGTTAGGTTGGATGTTAGGAAGCCCTTCCTCATGGAAAGGGTGATCAGAATGTGGAATGGACTGCCCAGGGATGTAGTGGAGTCCTCATTCCTGGAGATGTTTAAGACTGCGTGTGGCTATTAGTGCTATGATCTAGCTGATCTGATATGTTAGACCATAGGCTAGATTTGATGATCTCAGAGGTCTCTTTCAGCCTCAATAATTCTGTGATACTGTGATACTGTTTGCAGCAGGGAAGAGACCAAAAACATTCCTGACTGCTGATGAGAATATTTGATTTTCCAGAGAATATCCATTTGTTCTGTGAATTTGAAGTTGAACATTTTCTCTAAAACTAGTGTTGTATGGATGACCTGTTAGCAAGTAGTGACTTTATTTAAAGAAGCGTAAAACATTGAAGAAAAATATGCAAAATATGAAACTCTAGAAGTTACTCCTCACACCAGTGTCTCAGACACTTTAAAGATTATCCCTTCCAAAGAGAAGAGAACAGAACAAAATCAAGGGAGTGAGTCTGCGCAGTTTTTTGTTTTTATCTCTTCTTGCCTTTGCTGGAGAAGTTGCATTTCTTGGCCTCACTAATGTGTTTTGGGACTCTGTGCACTGATACCCTCAGCACTTTCTAGTCTTACTCTTAGGGTCACAGTTACAGTTTTCTGTTATGGACAGTCAGCACTGCACAGGGGGAAGTAATTTCTCAGATAGCTTGTGCAGATTCCATTGAGAGCTGTGACTATCAGGAATAAGACCTTGAATTTGATTTTGAATTCTTTGGAGAGGAAGTCCAGAGAGCAAAGCATTGGAGTCATATGCTTTCGGTTGCTAGAGGAGGACTTTTTTCGTCAGGGGATTTGACTGAACCTAGTACTAAACTTTCTTTTGAGATAAATAACCTTCTAAATGTCCTCTGCTATTGCACATAACTAGGTGATGCTCTTTCAATGCACAGCTTTGAACTGATAATGGCATGAAGAAAAAGCAATGCTGAAACTATGCAGATAGGAGGTGAATTGTGTAAACAAGATTGTGCTCAAATGAGAAGATCTACAGATACCTCTGGACTGATTTGAGAATCAAAACAACTTACCGCTTGTAGATACGATTGATTTTAACTATAGTAAAGCTCCATAAAATGAGTGGAATTCTTTAAATAATTAGCAAATGGACATAATGTGCAGACTGAAGCCCTTAATGTTGCATATAACATTTATGCATTATGTTAGGAAAGTTATTACTGTTGCAGCACGAGCAAGGAAAGGTCAGATTTGTCTGCTCTTAATTATGCAATCACATCCATCTACAAACTACTGAGTTTTTTTGCCTCTAGTAGAAAAGCTGTATGTAATTAAGGGTGATATAACTAGTGCCTATACATTAAAAGATTTAATTATCTCCTCTCTCGTTTTAAGACTAGTCTTCTTACATTGCCTACCATCTTTGATCCTTGTTCTTAGGTTAGCCATACCTCCAGTCTCCCACAGAAGTCTATCTTAAGAACTTTAATTCTACCTATAGTTTGTCCTAGTTTGAAACTTTAGGTTTTTCCCTGCAACACTGGGAGGTTGCTGTGGCAAAAAGTGCTGTTGGACTTGGAGTTGCAAGTTGAGCTTTATGCAGTTCTGCAAAAAGCAGAAAGCATTTGGAACTTTCAAGTTTTCAGCTCCCCCTTCTTCCCTTTCATCTGCTGTTTGGAAAGGACACGTGGCACTCAGTTAGGCATGGTGACCATCTTGCCCTGGGAACATGGTGAATAAAGGGAGAGACAGAGAGAGAGAGTAGTACTTTGAGAATCAGTGGAAGGAAGGTTTCCTCTGAATTCCATTGTTTGCTGAGATGGAGAGAGTCCTTTTTTGTAGCCATAGGAATTTGCATTCTGGAGAAAAGGAGCACTGATGCAGAAGCACATGGAACTGAGAACTGGACTTTAAATTGTCAATGATGCTGAGGGACTTGTGCATGGACTTGATAGGCACCATGTTTCTACACGAAGTAGAAATGGCTGGAAGTGTCGCATGGCTGCAGTTTTGCTTAATTATGTAAGAAAGTGTGATAAATCTCCATAGATCTTAAAAACTGGTATTTTATGTTGGGTGAATTAAATGTATTTTGTTGGTTTTCTCCAAATTGAGTTAGTAGAGTCTGGGCTTGTTTTGGCCTGAGATGTGTAAGTGGATTTTCAAACACTTTTTTGTTTTTCTCTTTCTGGCTCATTATGACATAAACTGTATAAATTAATCAGTTATTTTTTTCTTGGGTTAAAAGCCTTAACAAATGCCAAGGTTCCTTCCGTCTTACAGTTTGGGGTTTTTTTTGGTTTTTTTTTTTTGATTCATTCACTGAAATTTTTGTATGCACTTGGCTGGCATTTTCAAAGAAACAGAGCAACCAAGAGGTCCGAACAAAATGGAATAAACCATTGATATTCTGCAAATATATTTGCAAAAGGATGTGGGCTGAGGCAATGGGGAAATACCCAGAAGCTTTACTAATGACTTGACAATCTTTCAAGATCCTTTCCAATTCCTAACATTGTGTGACCCTGTGATTATGCAGTCTTCTGTGAAGTAAAATGCCCTGTTATCCTGCTTAACCATGTACCAATTTCATGGAATCAAGGAACAGTTTAAGTTTGAAGGGACCCTAAAGATTGAGTGGTTCCAAACTCCTGCCAATACCTCCCACTAGATCACGTTGCTCAAAATCCCCTCCAAACTGGTCTTGAACACTTTCAGGGACAGAGTATCCAAAAAAAAACTAATCTGGCAACCTGTTCCAGTGCATCACCAGCCTCACAGAGAAGAACTTCTTCCTTACATCTATCAATGCTGTGTCTCAAATACTGAAAGCCACCAAGGTTTTTCCATGCATGTAAGGATCTATATACAGGGATTACAGGAATACTCTGCAGTCAGGTATTTCTGTAATTCACATATAAAATAGTCAGGCACAATAACATAACAGAAAAAGTATCATTGAGGTTGCTGATGGAACTAGCTGGTAACAGCAAACACTGATAGAGGATTTTGACACAAGCCTGTATTACCTTATAACATATTATCATTTCTTATGGTTCCAAGGTCAATGTCTCTTTCTCAAATAACATTTCGGACCTGTAATTGTTCATCTACATGCCAGCAATTATGGGCGAATTGATCAGCCAGTAATTAATGCTATGCTATTACACTTTTTAATTTGTAGATTATGCAGCTGCAAGCGTTCACACATTTTTAATTTGTATATTATACAGCCACAAATGTTTACAATGCCCTTTTTAATCTCCTTACACTACCAATGCCATTATTCACTATAGATTAATGATACACCGAATGCTGAGGTTTATTTCATTTACCACTCTTACCAAGAGAGCTGTTAACATTACTGTGCTCTATTACTTAATGTCTTACTGCAGCTGCTAGTGAGCATTGGTTACCCTTTAAAATATTACCGGTGGGTTATTTTCTCTTCTCCTATTTTTTTTCCCCCTCTAACACTCTTGCTACTGATGATACGACTCTGTGGTGATATTACTCTCTATTTCCAAATTTATTTCAAGAGTTTTGTTCCAAGGTTTGTTTCAATCTTCTGTTCCAAACAATGGTACCTCTTTGGCCCTGGATGTTTTGTAGTCCCCAGCCTGTTCGTCCTTATGCACTTCTGATACATGACTTCACAATGGATTTTTGTAAACTGGGCAGCTAGCCCACAGCCTTACTTTAGGGAAACATCTCTGTTCAGGACAACATTTCAGCATGTCTTTTACTTAAAGCATATGCTCAAATATATACAGAACCTCTTGTTTACGTTGTTCACTTGAATAGGATATCACAAGAGAAATCTTTCTTACTGCAGCTTTTATCTAGAGTCCACTAAAGCCAACAAGATCTTTGTCCCAATCTACTAGGGGAAGAGAAATTAGAGAAGAAACTTAATTTATTGTTAATAAGATAATATTACTGATTCCTCCTCTGAAATGAATTCTGATATACAAATTAAAGTCTTGAAATATTAGAACATTCCAAACCATACAAACCTATTTAATTTTCTAAGCTCTTATTTCAAAGCACAAGAAAATTACTTTCACACATATATGTTCTTATACATATTTATATCTATATATACCTGTCCTAGTTTTGGCTGGAATAAAGTTAATTTTCTCCCTAGCAGCTGTTTTAGTATTGTCATTACAGTGTGAGAATAATGTTCATAACAGATGTATTTATAGTTACCGCTAACTAATCTTTATATTAAATCAAGGCTATTTCACCTTCTTTTGCCCTAACAGTGAGAAGGCTGGAGGAATACAAGATGTTGGGAGGGGACAGATGTATATGACATCATGGACAGTATGTAAACTGGGGCATCTGTCCAGTGGGGCTGCATCACTGTCTTGGAACTAATGGGGCATTTTCTCAGCGTGTGGTGAGAACTGCATTGTGAATCACTTGGCTTTTGCTATTTTTGTTATTATTATTGTATATTTAATTTTTCTTTCTTTAATGTTTATTGTTTAGTTCATTATTGTTGTAATTGTATGATATTTATTATCATCATCCTTTTCTGTCTTATTAAACTATCTGTATCTTAACCCATTAATTAGTTGGGTTTTTTTTTTCAGTTTTCACCCCATCACAGAGGGTCTGTGGGGAGAGATCCAGCAGCTGTGTGGGACTTCGCTGCTGACTGGGGTTTAACCACCACAATACCAGACACTGTGTTCAGTGTTGTTGTGTTGTTATTCACACTTTACCCTAGGGGAAATGTTCTGTTTTTCTCAAAACTACACCACGCAAAACAGTTATCTCCTTTCCATCCTCTTCTAGATAGAAATAAAGAGGATAAAACAAACCTCACCTAATTCCTTGTTCCCATACAAATAAAAGACTTAAAACACTTCAGTGAAAAGTCTTGTCTTTATAACCTCAATAAAGTCCTCAAACTGTGCTGAAAGTAAAAATAAGAGGCATCTTGCAACCAGGCAAACAAACAAAAGCTGTCTTCAGAAAACTTCGACCAGGGATTCCATGAGAAGCATCCTGTAAAATTTGTCTTTTCTTAAAAAAACCCCAAAACATCAAAATGCTGTGACTGAAAACTGAATCATTTATTACTTTTTCAAGAGCACGTCTTGAACAATGCAATACAGATGAAGAACTTGCCTCTTGAGGGAAGATACATCTCCTGATGAGCCATTCCCCTAGAAATCATATTGAATTATCGGAAGTAAAATACCATTTTTTAAGTCCATTTGAAATGCTACTTGAACCAAGTTTCCTTCAAAACTCTCAGGGTATTTTTTACCAGAAAGCAGATCCTTTCAACATGTAAACAGCAAACCCCTTTATTTTCTCTTGAAAATCAGTTTAAAGGGGAAAAAAACTTTCAGCCAGTCCTAGTCAATGATATCATGATGACTTACACCAGTTGAAGGGTAATATCACCACACTCATGTTGGCATTGCAATGATTACAGTTTCAAGGGTTTATTGAAAAGCTTAAATGATCACACAATCGTCTCTCACAAATGCTGAAGAGTGGCACATCGTGAGAAAACTCATGTGTTACGCATGATCCTGAGATTAAAAGCTTTCCAAACCATCTCAGATATCTCTGTTGGTAATTATTGCCTTCTAGAGGGGTCTTGTTAAAGAGCAAGTTTCTAGAAATGTAAATAATGTACATAATATTACTAGAGTTTAAAATACAGGTAATCTCTGGGGTAAAAATTAATTATTAACATTTTTCATTAAATGGTTTATCTTTCCAATTTACCTAAATTTTTCTCTTGTACAACAGAAAGCTTCCATAGGCAGACAGAAGTGTGTTCTGATGTCCAAAGCCCTAGAGGAGTTTACTAGGGTGTTTCTCAGGATTTCTGTTAGTGGCCAGCTTGATATTGTCACTGGTTGGCTGCACTAACTAGGTACAGGACAAATGCTTAATATCAAGTGCTAAGGAGCTAAAAGCAAAGGACAAGAGGGCTTCAGCCAGTTGTGTGCCACTTACTATTCACAGGGAAAAAACAATGGGCTTCATTTGGGGAGCAGTACAACATGTAAGTTTTACACAACAGAAAACCCCCATCATTAAGAAATAAAGAAATGGTTCACAGAGTTCTGTCTCCCCAAACCCAGCTCTGCTATCTTCTCTCCCTCAGGGGGAAACCTGTTTGCAGTCTTTTTGTCTTCTGGTAGCACAGTGTCTTCCTCCACAGGAGAAAATATTCATGCTGTTCTTCCTGCTAGGATGAGATTCTTCCATGGATTTTTGGGTCATTCTGGTGCCTGACTGCTCCAGCCTGAGACTACTCTTCATGGCCATGGTCACTTAAAAGTTCCAACCCCTGCTTACACATGATCTCCTCTACAGTTCTGCAAGCACACTTGTCCTCTCCTGATCTCTGAGGTCTCCAAAAATCATCAATGTCTCTTCTCACTGCAATGGTAGTTCAGGCTTGTCTTCCCCTTCACTGAAGTTGGAGACTCTTTTGATCCCTAAACAAAGTGGAGATCACAAAGATGATTGTGATCAGGAGACAGGCTGAGAGAGTTGGGGCTGTTCAGCACGGAAAAAAGGAGGCTCTGGGGAGATCTTACAGCCGCCTTCCAGCATTTGAAGGGGGGCTACAGGAAAGCTGAGGAGGGAAAGTTTCCAAGGGCTTGGAGTGGTAGGACCAAGGGTACTGCTTTCAAACTGGAAGAGGGGAGGTTTAGACTGGAAGTCAGGAGGAAGTTCTTCACGATGAGGGTGTTGAGACACTGAAGCAGGTTGCTCAGGGAAGTTGTGGCTGGCCCCTTCCTGAAAGTGTTGAAGGCCAGATTGTCTAGGGCCTTGAGCAACCTGGTCTAGGGTGGGGTGTCCCTGCTCATGGCAGGGGGGTTGGAACTAGATGATCTTTAAGATCCCTTCCAACCTGAACCAGTCTATGAATCTATGACTGTACGAAGCTCAAACCCAGAGAACAGAAACAGGAACAACAGCAAGTGGGTCAGCAGGTTTCCCCTCTTAAACAGCTGAGCTGGTGAGCTCAGCTTAGCCAGAAGCAGGTCTGAACTTAAAGTGGGGGGAGCTTCCACAAACCTTCTTACACTGGCTACTTAACAGCCCATTCTCCCAGATTAGAATCACGACAACCATGACCTCAATTTCCTTAATTTAACTGGGATGCTGGTGCCTAAACTGAGGAAAACTGGTGGATCGCTTCACAAGATATAACAACTGGCAACCAGATGCCTGTTTTTAAATTTCTTATGAAACTGCTGAGCTTTTGTACTCCTTTCCTGGAAAAATACCTGCAATAATTTAGGACAGAAAGTAAAAGAAATTAAGAAGAAAGTGAGCTAATGTGGGGCAGGAAACTCCATTGACACATCAACTGAAAGAACAGCCATTAAGGTGGATATGGACAACACAGTTCTGTTTCTTGCTCTTGTATGTTACTTTGGATTGTTTTTTCAGCATAACAACCCTTCTAAATCCCAATTAGATGTCCCTGTTGTCTCTATATGCTAACTTCCAGGGTGCTTGTCTCCATCCCCAAATACCAGGCTCTAAGAAGATGAATTTGCAGTACTTTGTCTGTTTTGAAAGATGGACAGATTTGGCTTTTTGTGTTTCTTATCCTGATCCTCAGTTACCTTTAAGATGAGTAATTTCCACTGAGTTTTCACTGGCTTTATTGAGAACTGCATCCAGTTCTGGAGTCCCCAACAGAAGAAGGACATGGAACTGTTGGAGCAAATCCAGAAGAGGGTCACAAGGGTGATCAGAGAGCTGGAGCACCTCTTCTATGAAGATGGGCTGAGAGATTTTGGTGCTGTTCAGCCTGGGGAAATATCTGGGGGGACCTTATAGCAGCCTTTCAGGACCTGAAGTGTGCTACAGGAAAGCTGGAGAGGAACTTCTTATAAGACATTTCTTATAGTGACAGAAAAAGGACATAAGAAGGAACTTCATATGGTAACAGAATAAGGTGGTTTCAAGCTAAAAGAGGGGAGATATGGATCAGATCTTACAAAAAAAAAAAAAAATCCTCCTTGTGAGGGTGGTGAAACACTGGAACAGTTTTCCCAAGGGATGCTGTAGCTGCTCCATCCCTGGCAGTACTCAAGACGAGGCTGGCTGGGGCTCTGGGCAGCCTGGTCTAGCAAGAGTTGCTGCTGCCATGGAAAGGGGATTTGAACTAAATGAGCCCCTTTCAACCTACAACAATTTTGTGATTCTCTTGGTTTTCTCTTTTGCATATGTAAAGAACTCTTCTCTATCTAGAAAGGGAATTTAGGAACTGCTCCAAGCTGTCATTCTGGGGACACTGGGTGACAGTATAGGTAACATGCCTTTTCTTTGCTCATGGGGTACCTGCAATTTCTATCCCAAATAACTTCCAGACAAGGAGCAAAATCTCTGGAATTTCCTTAAGCCCTGCAAATTAGTTTCTGCTTTTTCCCATACTCCACATCTCTTTCACCACTGAGATTAAGGAGTTTATAAAATACAACTTGTTACAGCCATGAGGGATTACTACTATATATTATCACTCACAGCTCATTAACCCCGAAGCCCTGCTAACTAAGAAAATCCTGTCTAATGAGGTTTCCTTCACTGCACTAAAGAACAAAAGGTCTCAAAGTTTTGCCTATTACCAATGTCCTCAAATTATTTTCCTGTAATTAAAATGGAACTTTAAGGCCATTAAAATACAAATCTAAATTTCTTCTACTCAAGGAAATCCATGTCCACTCTTTTTCCATGCTTACAAAGGATCTTCAAGCTGTTAAATAGAAGGGGAATGCATTTCTAGTAGTTTCTGCCTTTCATCAAGTGTAAGAAATCTCACTTCTGAAATAAAGTATATGACTTCTGGGCATATTAGACCTAATTCAGTTTTGGTGCAATCAGCCCCACCTTTCATTGACATTAATGGGAGGCAGGCTAGTTTTCTCCTGGGTTAAATTAGGATTCTTTGTCAAGAATTTCAAAAGTGACTGGACAACTTGTCAGGTGTCCCAGTGATAAGTGTGATGGAAGAGTGCAAATTAGATTGCCTTGACAGGAGAAGAAAAATAAATCTATTTACTATTGTTTACATTATAGCTGTACTTAGCAGATCCGAAAGGGATTGGGAAACTCACTCTAAGATGTGTGAGAAAGAAAGTAGTACTACAAAATAGATCATAGGGGCATTAAATGCCTCAGATTCTAGTGTTATACGGGTGCATGGAAATCTCTCCACATTATCCTTCTTTTGAAAGGGATTAAACGCTAAATCTTCAATGGTATTTAGGTGTCCCTGCTCATGACAGGGGGGTTGGAACTGTATGATTCTGTGGTCTCTTCCAACTATGACTGACACTATAACTTCTTCCCAGTGAGGGTGATGGGCACTGGAGGAGGCTGCTCAGGGAGTTTGTGAAGTCTCCTTCTCTGGTGACATTTGGAACCTGCCTGGACCTGGTCTGGGTGATCCTGCTGTGGCAGGGGAATTGAACTGGGTGATCTTTTGAGATCACTTCCAATCTGTGATGTTCTGTTCTGTGACATGGTCTAGGTGATCCTGCTGTGGCAGGGGGACTGGGCTAGATGATATTTTGAGGTCCCTTCTGATCCCTGATGATTCTATGATTTTATGATTCTATGAACAACTCTCACAGTTTGAAGCCAGAATAAGCATCTCATGTATATATGTGGTAAATAAAGAACCCACAACTGTCATTAAAAAAGAACAAGTAATTGATAATCTAGATAGAAGGTATTCAAGGGTAGAGGTGTAATTCCTTTCAGACATCCATTTTTAAGTGTCTTCTGCACATTTGTTTCTTATTCTTCTCAATACCCATTTTGTAACTCTATTATCATGCATTCAAATTCAGGCTCCAAGTAAAACAAAATGCTGTTATTTCACAAAAACCTCCAAGTTACTTGTCCCCAGGGTTACTTGCTACTTAGAAAATGACTGTAGTGATTCATAAAGCCCCTCCATTGTTATGTATTTAATATCAAAGACCAGCAGAAAGCATGCACAAAGAAAGGTTGGTGAGGTTTTGTTGTTTTGTTTTTCGTGCCTCTGCCTGTGATATCTGTCACATGAGAAAATAAAAGAGAGAGTGTTTCTGTCCATAACACCTATCAACAAGTTAAAATGTTAAACATACTCAGACCAAGGTTGTGTGTCCTATTATATGATACCTTATATGATATCTGATACCTACACATGCTCCCTGCCTCTGGGCTCACTTTGGCCACTGCAAGCAACAGCACCAAACATTTCTCTTCATTATAATTCCAAATTATTTCAATTACACATCTGAAAGTGACTTTGTGTTCACCTCCTAAAACACGAAGCCCCGTTGCCACCTTGGCTGCTGATAGTACTCTCTATAGGAGCCAGACTTTAATTCTAGTTTCTTTCAGAGGTAAATGATGGGCAGCTAAAAATATGATGAATCATGGGCAGATGTCCTCAGCAGAACTTTCCTCTGTCCTTAGACAGGAGTGCTGAAGCAAAACAAGGAGGGTTTTTATATATCAAATGTACTTTCTTTACAAAGGACATCCACAGTGACTCAGATTAGTACAATTGCTGCCTTACTCATTAAAATGGGGTACTTTGAAGTCCTCATTTTATTTTTTGCTATTCTAGTAATTTTGGTTGAATCATGTAATGGTTCTATTTTTCTTTTCCACCTTTTCTCTCATTTATTTGTTTCTTTGAGGTATTTTCAGCAAAAGAAATTGTCTCAAAATGAGCTTAGCAGATGGATTAGGCAACAGTAATGATAAATAATAGCTGCAACTGGCTTTCTCCTTTGTATTGTCTCCCTTTTCTTTTCTGATGAACTGTGCTCATTCTCCTGAAATGGGTTTTCATGGGTGGGATTAAGTGGCAGTGCTAAGTAGGCTAGGTGGAAACCCTATACAGTCCAAGTCTAACAACACAATGACTGCTTTTAGGATGGTCAATCTACATACAGCACTTTGGGGCTTCTTTTGTTTCTGCTGACTGTTATTTTTTATAAAATTTTTGTTATTGTCTTGTTCGTTGTTTTCTTTTTTAATAAAGAAAGACATAAAATACCCTTCTCCAATGCTAAAGGTTCAGTTCAAATGCACAAAAGATTTATGTTGCTTTGGGAATTTTGTTGCTTTTTTTTTTTAGTTTTTTAGGTTTTATTTATAAATCCTTCAATCTATTCATTTATGTTTGTGTGATTATTTATTTATGAGATCTTACATGGAAAGGCAACTGTGATGAAAGAAAAAAAACATGAAGAGCACAAAACTTTTACAGTCCTCTAATTCACATGTAGACTTTGCTTCTACATCTGCTATCAGATCTTCAAAATAAGCTATTATTCAGCTGAATCCAATATGAGGTGGACTGGACCATCCAGAGGTACATACACATCTGGGATAGTAGCTGAAACACTTTCAATTCCCCTAGGCTTACATGGATGATGAGACTAAGCAACTTGCATGAAATAGGATGGATCTTTCAGGCCCTAGATGCATGCAGCACTTTTGGGAAAGGGTATGCAGCAGACTTACCAGGTGAACTAAATAGAAGCCGCCATCCACTTGAGACCTGTGATAAGCCTCTCTCTGCTCAAACTAGCTTAAATGTACATTGCAGCAGGTTTTACTGTTAACTTCTCTTTGGCCTTCAACAAGTACTCAATAGCCCTGCAGATTATATTCTCCTCTGCCATCCTGATTGCTAGAAGCATTCATCCAGAACTAAGCCACTACAGTAAACAGAGCAGGGTGAGGGTTTTTTTTAAAGAAAAAACATATTTTCATCAGAAAAAGGTGATTCATCGAAACTGGAACCTTTCACAGGAAAGGGTTGGATACATTGATTTTTGTGGTGGTGAAAGGAGAAGTTTGAGGACTTACTTATTTTGAGTGTTTGAAGCAAATAATATTTTCCATTTCACATAGTTTCTGAACAAGTGTTAAGATTACCCTGCCACAGACAATTTAATAGTCAAAATGAGAGATTTGTATTAATTTTGATGAAGAAAAAGATTTTTGATAATTAATTTAAGTTTTTATGCTACTTCAGTTTAAACTAGGATGATTTTTATGGAGAGTTGAAGCAAGTTCCCACCTATAGAGAGGATAATGAATCTATGAAGATTTATAATTTTCTTCATCAATGACTACTGAAATCAACTAGTAGAGAATCCTTATCAGTACCACAGCTGTTCCCATCTTTTAGAGAACAAACTTGGTTTTGCGCTATTATTTCGGATTATCCAGGAAAAAAAAAGTTACTGAAATAAATACAATTTTAATAAAAATTGTGTGAACTTCAATATAGAGAAAAAGTTGTATCTGAATGTACTATTCATCCAATAACATACCAAGATCATCATATCATACATCTATTGATTTGCCATGCAATGACAGGAGAACAATTGCCTGTTTAATTTTTGTTTCTTTGAGCTACTGAAGCCTGAAATTTTCAATGAACATTTCAAATACTTTTCTGGGGAAGGCAGTACCAGAGAAGATGTCATAAACAGAAGATGAAAAACAATGGTGTCTCAAGATGAAGAATGGCTCTGGGAGAGCAGAAACTCTCCTTCTAATAAATATTTTCCTCATAAATTCATAGGAGCAGCATGAAACTCTATTGCCTAAACCAAAAGAAAGTGCTGGGAAAAGAAAAATTGTAATGTTCGGGAGGAATGGTAGACTTTTTATGCCAATCTGGATGGGGTAAGCAGGATTTTCTTAAATTACAGGACGAGTAATGATATTAAAATAGTGAGGCATACCATTTAAAAGCACAACAACAACAACAAAAAAACAACAAAAAAGAACAAATATTAAAAGGATAGGACATGTCACAGTAAGGGACAAAAAGTCCTCTTTTGCTTGCAGAGAAAAATGGCATATGCAGTTTGCCTGCCTCAGCAGAAACTAATATGAGGTGAACGAAAGCATAGAAAATGTAATGATCATAGCAAATTAATATGGACCTTCTGAGAAAGCAGATCAGGAAGTGTTTTTTGTAGATAATAGAGACCCACATAAAAACAGCCTGCAATATGATGGTGAGCTTTTTGCAAACACCCTGGTGCTGAATGAGATAGAAAATGTACAGCATGTTATCATCTAAAAAGAGCTTGTGCCCTTTTTATAAGGCTGCTTCATCCACTGAGGAAAACAGTCAAAAAGATCAAAGCCTGCACTGGGTTTAGTTCTCCCCAAGAATCGGAAGCCGAGTGAAAAATAGAAGCAACCACAGTGTGTCAAACAACATAGAGGATCTCGACTAAAATGTTCTGTTTTCTCCCCAAATGCTAGTGTATTAGCTGAGCAAAGATAAAAGAAAAATCATTATAATCTTCATAATGCTAGCTATGAATCAGAGACATGGGAACGGCAAAGCAGGAGATTTCTGGTCAGGCTGGGGCTTGTATTTACAAGTGAAGGGAACAAAGGTTTTCCTAAAAATCAGGGTTCAGATTTCCCAAGGACAGTAGATGACAAATTATCAAAGGATGTAGAGATAATGTTGGCAATGTTATATAGCATGGGTGATTGAGATAAATGCCTTGCTGCTCTGTCTGATACTGGAATCAATCTCTGAGAGATATACAGGAGACAGTGAAAATGTTGAAACCAGGGTTTGTCTAATCACTTCAAAGTTTGTTGAGTCCCTGTGTTACTCTGATTACTTTCTCTGCTGTCATCTCACTCAGTCCCTGACACCCAAATACACACCTTCCCAGTAACAATGAAAGGATGCAGACACAATCACTCCAAGGACACTTAATTGTTTCACTTCATTGTTTCTATTTTTTTAGAAAATTATCTCTGACCAAGAATGAGAAATAGTTTGTAATATCCATTCAGTGACGTTATTCTCATGTGTACAGTGGTTTCCACTCTGATCTTGGCTGGTAATGCAACCAGAGACACAGAACCTTTCTGGTGGGTACTCATGTTCCCTGTCTGGCACTCAGCATCCTGCAAGGACATGTGAAAACTGGTGTGATGATAATTGTTTTAGTCATGATGTCAAATGGACAAATTGATCATCAGACACCTTACAGTGTGAATGGAAGTGCCAGTTAGGCAGGGATGCGGAAGAGAACTGTCTTTGAGAACTGTGCCTCCAGAGCCATTTTCCCACAAGGGAAAATTTCATTATTATTTTACTTTTACTATTTGTTAAATGGAAAAGGTAAAGGAAAGTTGTTCAAATGTCAGCCTCCAAACAACAGAACGCTTCCTTCTATCCTTGGCATTATTTTTCACCTCAATATTCCATTATAAGCCTGATTGATCTGCTACCCAGCTCCTGAGCAAACTGCTGCAGTATAATCTCTATTGATGTTCAAGGAAGTGGAGAGCCCTGATCTAAATGAAACATGAGGTTTTGGGTCAGATCAACAGTAATCTATAGTAGCCTCAGCAGTGTACTGACTAGGGGACATTGTGATTTAGTTGCTGCAGACCTCTTTGTTGACTCATGCTAATTTGAAAGAGAAAAAGGATGGTGACAAACTCAACCTGTAATTCCCATCAGGTTGAAAAACCTGAACAGATATAAGGGTGATCTCAAAGCCGCAATGAAAATTTCAGATGTATGAGATGCTGATACTGTCTTGGACTTTTCTGATGTAGAGGTAGAGGTCTCAGTAGAGACCACAGAAGAATGATAGATTATTTGAATTTACCCATCCAGATGTTAATGAAAAAATAGCTCAGAAATCAGATGTATTTTATAAAAGCTGTTCTATCCTGGATTTATCTTTTTTTTTAGAGACACTCTGTAAGAATTTTATTAATTAACTTGTATGCTAAAATGAACAAATAAACAAAAAAGAGACAGTATTACTTCTTGCAATATTTTATCTATTTTTTGAATTTTTTTGTGATAATTTCAGTATCAACATTTTGTTATTAGGACAGGTATAGTATAACTGTAAAACATTCGCTAAGATATCTGGTCACAGTGGAAAGGCTTTATACAAATTAACTCGGTATTCTCACATCACAACACACACCCATCAATGGAAATCAGTTTATATTGCAAAATTTAATAAAGAAAATTATTTAATTTACGGCAAGAATTGTATGGATTTTATCTAGTTACACAGATTAGGTTTTTTTTTTTATAATGTTGATTAATAGAGTTAGGCCAACAGAAACATTTTATGTGTTTGTGTAGATCATGCAAGATCATTTTAGAAAGATAAGAAAAATAAAGGTGTTGGTTCATGAAAAACTCAACATGAGCCAGCAATGTTCACTTGAGGCCCAGAAAGCCAAAGGCATCCTAGGCTGCATCAAGAGAAGCATGACCAGTAGGTTGAGGGAAGGGATCCTCCCCCTGTATTCTGCTCTCGTTAGACCCCATCTGAAGTACCGTGTCCAGTTCTTGAGCCCTCAACACAGGAAGGATATTGAACTGTTGGAAAGTGTCCAGAGGAGGACCACGAGAATGAGTGGAAGGCTGGAGCACCTCTCCTATTGGGACAGGATGAGAAAGTTGGGGCTGGGTGTTGAGACACTGGAACAGGTTGCCCAGGGAGGTTGTTGATGTCTCCTTCCTCGAAATATTCAAGGCCAGATTGTATGGGGCCTTGAGCACCCTGGTCTAGTTGGGGGTGTTCCTGCTCATGGCAAGGGAGGTGGAACTAGATGATCTATGAGCTCCCTTTCAACCTGAACCACTCTATGAATCTGAGTCTGTGAATAAACATGTTAATTTTAAAACTGTCTTAAAATCTGTTCCATTTTTATTAAAATTTCTAACTGTCCCATAAACAACAGTAGACAGAAAGTTTTTATGCTGCATCCTTGTCTGGATTTTCCTTTAAATTTGCTGAACATGTGGAGCAATGATTCTGAAACATCCCATCTAGTTGAATCAATTGGAACAATTGTTTTATTTTTATTTTTAAAATGCTATCTTAAAAAAGAACCAACTTCTTAATTTCCTATATCTTGAGCATCCCTACTCTGAGTTTTAAGGGGATTACACTCTGGATATAGGCACAATCTTGTACATATGTCCTTACTGATAATGTTATCAAGATGGAGATCTTGTGGGACTTTTGTTCTTTGCTACATTGGAATGTATGGAAAACATGGATAATGAGGGGAAAACTGTGATATTTTTTGGTAGTACCTGTAGAAGATTTGCATGTCTTTGCTAGGGACAGAGAAGGAAATTGCCATGTTTTTGATTGGATCACATGACTCTTGAACAATTAACACCGATCAGAAAAATGTTAGAAAGGATGCAACCTTGCATCCAACATTGTGTTAGTGCAGAGAATGAAGAAACACAAGAGGTTCAGTAACTGATACTATCAAAGAAATGAGTCTGATTCTACATGAAGGGCAGAGGAAGATTGATCATGACCCCAGATACCAAAAGAATGTGTTTGGTTTCTCTCCTTTTTCTTTTAAATTCTTGATATTTCATGTAGATAACAAATTGTTCTTCACAGAAACTAAATAGCCACAACATATTTCACAGCTTACTATCAAAATGCTCAGAGCTGCATCAACAAAGAACCGAGGCTCTGAAATGTCTTGGCTTTCAGTGAACCTCATATTTGCCTCATCTCTCAGGCAGAATTCTTGCATAGTTCAAGCATACAGGCACAATATCCTCTGTATCTGGAAATGTCAAAGCTTCTAACTATGGAAATTCAAATATAATCTTCTTTAGGATTCTCCAAAATATTTTTTCCTGAAATATCGTAAGGGTAGGCAAAACTGTCTAGGGCAGAAAATATCCCAAGGAATGAAAATGCTCGTGATTGGATTCAGCATTGCTACTCTGCCAGATGTATGTAAAGGGAAGCTGATTGCTGTACCACAGGAGGTGCTAGCTGGTTGTCATTATGAGAAATAGAGACAGCTCCAGGCCCTCAGTATGGTAGGAATAACTTAAAATATAAAGTATGGAAAAACTTAATCTGGAGTGAAATCTTGCTCCACACGTGTCTGGAAATAGGTTTTTAGGTTTTGTATCCTGGATGCAGTCCTTCAAGTCTGCTTCTAGACAAGCTGATCACTGTTTCTTATATCTGAGGGCTGGGGCAACTGATGTTAGTGTAAAGTTAAGAAACATCTTTGAATTTTTTTCTTGGAGCCTGTATTGCAGGACATACAGGAATCATGGAGTCCATGTTGCAAGTCTTTCTGTCCTTCATGACACATCTTTAGGGAACTATTTATTTAGAAACTAGAACCAGGGACCTGACTCTTACCTGCTGGTACACTATATGAATACTCTGATAGAGAGTCATATTTGCTGTCCTTAGTACATACTTTTTCACTTTACTCTCTTTCTGGCTCAACAATTAAAAATTAAGTCGGTTGGGAGAAATATACTGTCGTCTTATGAAATGTAGAGATTGAGGTATGTGAGAGGACAACATGACCATAAAATAAGACCATAAAATACACATTTGTTGTTGTCCTTGTAAAAGTGTAGCACATAAATATAAAAAAAAAATAAAAAAAATAAAAAAAAATTAACACACAGTATAAACTATTCTAAGTACCCCATGTTGATTAACAATGAAAGATCTCACCTTTTAAAATAATAGCAATGCCGGTTGTAGAATGTGAAGAGTGCTTTGAATTACAATGAATTGCCGAATGCATTAGCTACAATATCAAATGCAGTCAAATTAAAACGTTCCCTTCTGACATTTTCAATTAAACCCCATCAAGCTTCCAAACAACCTAGGAAAACTAAATAGTCTGTGTGAGCTAATGGAAAAGGCAGCCTGACATCTTCTCCTTCTAAAAATTAGATTAAGCATCAATGCTGTTTCAAAAATCTGTACTAGAACATTAAACGATTAAGAATTGGCATACAAATACTGACCAATGGTCTGTCCACAACTCTGTTGTACCAATTGCTTGTGACAGAAGCCAATACTGAATGCATTCAAAGGAAGAAGGAAAAGTAGTAGTAGTAAGACTTAGTGATTTTAGAAAGTTTTCCATTCTAGGTGATCCTGCTGTGGCAGGGGGATTGGACTGGATGATCTTTTGAGGACACTTCCAATCCCTAATGACTCTATGATTCCATGATTCAAACACCTCTAAACTACATTTGGTTTTGGTGTTTGTATGGTTCACTTGACCCAGCATTGTACAATTTCTATTGTTTATGTGGACAAAGCCTTTTAGAGTTTGAGAGGTATTACAAACTGTTTTTGGAAGTGGGAAACAGAAAAATGCATGGTTGATTTGATGTGAGGGAAACGGGATTGGAAAGCTCACCCAGATAATTTGAAGACTCATTTAGGCAAATGAAATGAATGTTTCTTACAAACTGCCTGGTGTAACCATCATATAGTCAGAGACTATAAAGCACACATCTTGGACCTTGAAGAATGGAGGGCAGAGGTCGCTCTAGGAAAGATACATGTGCAATTTAAAGAGGGGATGATAATCACACAAAGATCCTAACCAACCTTGTTGGTAGGTCTTGGGAGGTTGTTGTTGATGATGTCAGGCTTAATAGTCAAACTTTTTCCACTGCCAGGTGTTCAGTAAACTTTGTAATTTTTTAAGTGGCAAAATTCTATTGCTTCTCAAAACCAGTTCTATAATGCAAGTTGTGCTTGAACTGGTATCTAATTCTCTGACCCAAAAGATCCCTAAATCTCTCAATAATCATGCAATGGAACATGTATCTCAGAAGAAATGTGCAAGACAATGCTCCCTAGCTTCTGTTCTGAAAATGAAAATGGCAAACAGTAATGTGGGAGGAAAATGTTCAGTCCTAACCCTCAGTTTGAATTGGTTAAAGGTAGACTATTGTCTTCCTGGCATCCAGGATATTCCACTTTCCTCTGTACAAACAATAAAGAAAATTATCTCTTAGTTTTTAAGCGCTGCTCTTTAGAATACAATGTACAAAGAATCCAGTAATAGGCAGGATAAATAACAGATTTAATAAGGTTTTACTGCTAGAATTATCTTGGTAAAGACTCAGATATTTTGCTTAATGTTTACAGCTGCACCTGTCCTTAAATAAAGCCAGAATGGAATTCATAATGCATGAGAGATGTTTACATGTCTAGTTTCTGTGTGATTTGAGTTAGTCCCTCTTTGTGATTCTCCTACTTCTTTCAGACTTCAGGCATTCTCATCATAGCAAGCAAATTTCAAATGCGTTGCAGGTCAAGTAAAGGGTGAAAGTTTAGCTGATTCACATCGATTCCAAATGAATCAGAGACACAGGTGAAAGAAAGGAATGAGTCCATGACACCTCCTCACTGAAGTTCTCAAAGACTTTGGAAAAAAAAAGTAAAAAGGAAGAAGAAATGTGTAAACACCTTTAAAATGGTTGCAACTACATTTCAGCTCAGATCCCTATTCTTGCAAAATCTCATATTTTTGAGTTGCATTTGTTTCTGTTGAACCTGCTTAGTTTTCCTGATACCTTTATCCGTTAAGCTCACACAGTGTCAAAGTATGATGAGGACAAGCTTCTGGTGCTTCTGTATTTGTAAAAGAAACATGCACACACAGCTAATAGGGTTTACAGCACAGAAGCATAATAAATCAATGCAGAATTGAGTGAGTTGTATTAGGGGAGAATGAAAATAAGATTTCTGGTTCTGAAATGGATCAGAAGACCAACTGAGAATTGGGTATTGCTGGAGAGCTGGGGTATACTGCTTCTTTCTCTTATCTTTCTTTTCTGCGCTGTCATTGCAGGCTTTAACACCTGGGTATATTCCTTCTAATTAAAAAAAGAACAACTGTGGGACCTAAATGAGGAATGGTGTGAGACTTAGAAAAGTAAAATTAATAGAAAAAAAGTATTTTTTTTTTTCTTTCCTTGAGAGATCAAGTTACTCAAGAATGCTTTCCTAAAATAAAGACAATAATCGGTACTTAAAGAAGGTCTGAGAAGACAGTGGTAACTATATTTTTAATAAAGTTTTCCTAAGCCCTAATGAGACACCATTTTTTAAAAATTAAAGTTGTGAATATCAGAGTTGACACCACAGTGTAATAGCCATCAGAAAAGATAAACTTGTAAAGGTCATCTGATAGGTAGGGTTCAGTCTTCAGAAACACTAAATATAGATAAACATGTATTATATCTAGGCATTTATGCCCACAATTTCTTGAACTTAGTTCTCTTGAAGCTTAGTTTGTAGCTAAATTAATCATAAACAAGTCTTCTGATCACAGTCAGAGTCCCATGCTGTTAAAGAGCTGCGTATAAAAACTCAATTAGCTGAAACACAGTGGGAGACATAAAAATAAGAAATGTTAGTATACACCAGTAAAGCTGTTTGATTAGTTTCACACAAAAATTTGGTAGATATCCAGGAAGATCAAGTCTTCTGACTGCTAGTTGAGTCCCTGCTGGCATTATTACTGCTGATATTCCTTAAACCAAAAAAGCTGATATTTGAAGGAGTCCAGGAAAAGAAATAAAACAAACCACTAGCTTTTCTTTCCAGCGAATTATTTGGCTCATATTTCCAAAGGGACTCGAATGTCTGAACTTTGATGAAGGTGGGATTTAGGTACTTCACTCGTAACTGAAAACCCCGCTTCCAAGAATCAGCAATTGCCCTCTCAGGAAAGTATCATCTTGTACCCACTATGAATCTAGGACTTAGATACTGTCAACTGTCAAAGACTGGTGGATGAGTAGATAAATTAATCCACCCATCCATCCTTTCTTATGGATGTTTCCAAAGCAATCTATCATCTAATAGACTTAATAATAAGTCTCACAACATTTTCCACCTGTAATACTGGATTGTGTCATATTTCTAACTACTTTTTTTGGTTCCCTTTAGATGGATGTGCTACAGAATAGATCAGAACGCACTTCTGGCCTGTCAGATAGTATTAATTTATGATGTTCTCTCATCCTTCCCTGGTGCTTTGGATCAAACAAAGGCACTGTTTAAATAAATAAAATGTAATGTAATGCAATTAAACATTTTCCCATAGCTGTTAAGATCAAGGCAAGTAATAATTACCTGATGCAACAATTTTAAAACCCATGAAAGGCATTTATATAGTTTAGTGATTACTGTCATAATGTTAAGCTATTGAGTCTGGATCTGCTCACATTATTCAGTTAAGAACGTAAAACCAGCAGAGGTAAGATAGGCAGAAACCAGCCCATCACCATTATTAATTCAATAGAAATATTTATGGGTTTGCAAGGCTGGAAGGAACAATTATAGTCTAATCTCATACTCCTCCTCTTGAACAAAACCCGTAAAATTCACTTAGGATCTCCAGCACATATCTCCGTGTCTTTTGATTGCAAACAACCACTCAAGTTTTATAGGTTCATGTTTATGAACACAGGGCAGCCTGTTCTCCCAGGGAGGGAGAACATTGACCTGAGCAGAAAATCATGTAGGAGGCCTGAAAGAAACACTTAAACCTTTTCAGAAAAATTCAGTGGTTTAGACATTTAATTTTTGCCCCTTAAATGTAATAGCTAACGTAAACCAACATTCCCACTTAGTACAGATGTAAATTTTGTAGCTGTAAGAGCTATTACAACAGCAGTGTGGTTTAGCAGATGCTTTGCACTGTCTTTCTATTTTCTCTAACACTGCTATGTAGAAAAGAAAGACAAGTTTACTCTTGTTCTAGATCTTTGACTAATGAAGAAAAATCAAACAACTCGTTTTTGAGGCTAATCCCCAAGACTATTGCAAACTTTCCTCCAAAAATACAAATATTTTCACAAAAAAAATACTTGTGCGAACACATGTACACACCTTAACCATTTCCAGCATAGAGCAATGAAGATGATGAAGGAAGTAGAACACCTCCCTTATGATGAAAGGCTGAGGGAGCTGGGTCTCTTGAGCTTTGAGAAGAGGAGGCTGAGGGGTGACCTCATTAATATCTATAAATATGTGAGGGGTGGGGGTCAGGAGGATGGAGCCAGGCTCTTCTCAAGGTCATCTGGTGATAGGACAAGGGGCAGTGGGTGCAAGCTGGAATAGAGAAGGTTCCATATAAATATCAGAAGGAATGTCTTCCCAGTGAGGGTAATGCAGCATTGGAACAGGGTGCCCTGGGGAGTTGTGGGGTCTCCTTCTCTGGAGACATTCAAGACCCACCTGTGTTACTTGGTCTATGTGATGCTGCTGTGGCAGGGGGATTGGACTAGATGATCTTTTGTGGTCCCTTCCAATCCGTAATGATTCCATGATTCTATGACTCTGTATGTACAGGCAGGAACAAAATGAAATCTTAATTGCTAGCTGTAGAGACTATTGGAAATATTATATACCAAATTTCCCCTGGAATATATGTGATAAAATGGAAATCTTTCTAGAGTTTGGTATAACCTAATGACTTAGGCATTAAACAGGAATATCCTTGTTCATCTGTATAGGATGTCTGTTTTTTCATGGTGGCATTTTCTGAACTTCCAACCTGTTTCCTTTTTGAGATGTTGGAATGAGGGCTAGACTTGGTGATCCTGGAGGTCATTTCCAGCCATGAGCATTCTATGACTCTATGATTCTATTTTGCCCTGTAGTTTGCATCATGAAAGTTACAGAAAATTCATTTTCCATTAGAGAAAATTCACTTTGAAGTATGATGAGAAACAAACCAAACAAACAGAAGTCACTTCACTTTTCACATCACTGAATCTCAGGCTTTGGCCAGCACAGTAATCACTATTGAAATGTTAACTCAGAGAATCATTTCACGTGTTTAACTTCGGGTAGCTACACTGATTTACTGCAATTTATTGTTTGTAAATGAAAATAGGAGCAGCCTGACAGGGTTGGTTTTTTTTAACCTGTGCTCAAATTAGCATTGCACGCTTGCTCCAGAAGAGCATTGCTATCCCTGCAAAGGGCTACCGAAAGGCCAGGAAGGAGCTGTACTTTACTCGTCATGATAACTTAGGCAACAGTTATGAAGTGCAGCCTTCCTACAGACACATCCATCCAAGTCCGTATTTCTCCCTTGGAGGTTTACAAGCAATATTCATGTGCCATGATGAAAGGAAGCCATCACCAGATCTGAATGCTAACAGATTGGTGGCATAGTTTAAAAGCCGGTTTAACGTAATTTAAATTTTGCAGAGAGGGATATTCTGTCCCAATAACGATATTACTCCAAAGGAATCACATAAAAGAAGTACATGATGGTGGGGGTTGAAGGCAGAGCAGGGATCCTGCCTCCCTCCTTGGGCCTCCTGCTCCCTCCCTGCAGTATCACGGCCTGGAGGTTCTGCACCAGTTGCTGGCCAGATGTTCGAAACTGCATCCCTACTGGAAGGTTTTGACAAAGCCCCCGAGAGTTGAATGACAACAATCTGTCAACAAGGCTCATCATATTTTTTTTTCATATTCCATTATTCTGCACCTTATGTCACTGTTTTTAGTTCCTAAATTACCCGTTGTTTATTTCTGTTCATTCCTTCCATCAGTATTTTTTAATTTTAATGACATTCCACTGCTGAGACAGTTCTTCAGAGTGTT
>VZRI01000154.1:0-37688 GCA_013397515.1 Upupa epops | reverse complement strand
TTGGGGGGGAGAAGACGAGGAGATGCAGGGAGGGAGGGAAGGCAAGGATGTATCAATTACTCAGAAGGATCCAGAGGTTCAAGATGTTATGACACAGACAGTAGGAAGTATGATAAATGCTCTGATTTACATCCAACTCCCATTAGATAGTTTGAGGAAATTATGATAAAGTGATTATTTACAAGGAAAACCTTTACAACTTAATTAAATAAGACTAAGTTTCTGATCTGAGAGGAGAGAACAGACATAACAAATAGGAGTTGTTTTTTTCTCCTCTGATCTATGGTGATATGTTTTCGGTTTCCCGATCCTCTGTACTATTTCTCATCTGTAGAAAATTTACCAAGATGATACCCACAGGAGCAAAGGGTTAGTAGACATCAAGAGACTTCTGTGGGAGCTCTTAGAGGTCTGAGCTGGGAGAAGTCTCAGCGTGTTGCTCAGAGCACAGAGCTACTGTAGTGATCTTCTGTCCTGGCAATGTGTGACACACCTGGAGAAGACAAAGTCTTGTTCACAAAGGGTGAGGAAGGCTGATTGCACTCGAGATTTGCAGACAGTGAAGAAAGATGATAGAAGAAATAGTGCATCTTAATTTTGTTGTCTTTTCACTGCCTTGGACCTGATGGTCTCCTGTGTTTAGGACACAAATAACTGAATTAGGTCTCTCCTTTTGATGTGGGTAGGTGGGATCAACAGAGGTCACAAATTGAAGTATTCACAGGTATTACACATGTTAAAAAAATCCCCTGTGAGTTATCCTGACTTTTAGCATTCAGTCTCTCCTGGGTAAGCCAGACCTCAAATTTCACAATTTTCCAGATGCACTAGAAAATAATCATTTCCATGTCTTTATTAAGAGGCTAATGAAGCAAATTTCAGGGAACAAAAGCAAAGATGATTCTTTTATCTCTGTTAGGAGGTTATACTTAAAAAATAGACAGTCAGAACTGTGAGTTACATGTATTGAAGATTCACACGTGGACATCTACAGTGCTGTTACCGGTGTAAAAATCATGCAGGTCACAAATCATCTTCCATGGCAGCTTCTTTCCACAACCACTGTGTAATGGCCAGCAATGCTTCTTCTGGAGCTGTTGCTCAGTCTGTCTCATATTCTTACCCTTTATGCAGCTTTAGGCACTGGATTGAGGTATCTCAGGGTATTTTGCCTTCCTTTGAAGTCAGTGAAGGCAGAGAGGCAATAATCCTGGAGAGCAACTGCCTTTTGGAGAAAACTGGAAAAGGGGTCTTTTTATTGAAACCTTTTGTAGGTTTCTCAGTTAAGCATCAGAAGTAAAACGGGACCTACATTTGCCTTATAGAATAAAAGTTAATATGTAGAGCCCTGAAATGCCAGCCCATAGCAGCTGGGACTGTGAACCCAGGGCAGAAGGAGGACTTCCCTGTAGACCATACTGTGAGTGAGCAATACCATCAACTCCAAATAGCCTGTCTCAAGAGACAGGAGAGGTCATAGATCAAATCTCTCTCTTTTAAAGTCCAGTAGTCTACTTGCAAATAATGGGATTTAGGAAGCAGAAGTGTGATGAGGCAGAACTAAATAGCCTCAGTGAACAATACTGAGAAGAAAGTTTTTGCAAGTAGTCATGAAGTGGGAAAGATTAACCGTAGAAAGGTGTAGTTCCCAGCATATTGTCTTTTCTTTCCAGTTTGTGAGACAGAGAAGGGGGTCATAATATTCTCTTCAGCTCCTCTGCAGTACACAGGAGGTGTTTTACCCTGCATATTGGGGATCAGCATGTGTAACAGCTTAGCAGCACTATCCTATCACTTAATTCAGGGAATGGTCATGTGTAAAATGCCCGGGAAAACAGCTGAAATCATTTAGAAAAGGACAGAAGGTAAATATGTCATTTACTTTCCAGCCAGGACATAGGCTGACATCTACAGACGGACAAAAGTGCTAGAGAATCTCTAATAACCACAAATGGCTCACAACTCATTTTCACTCTACAGCCAGCAGACTGTTGCAGCCACAAATGAAGGGGAAGTGAAATTGTAGACATGATGCTCTGTGATCTATGATCATTATAAGTAAGAACATAAGAAATCCTTGAAAGAGAAAGAAATCCCCTATGGGCCTATTATGCTTGCTCCTTTTGTTTACCTCTTCTTGAATTTCCTACTATGTTCAGCTATCATTACATATCAAGGGCTTCTTCAACCTATGCCTGACCTTTTGAGTGAGCAAGTAGGTAAAGCAACGTGCTGAAAGACTATGAATTAAATAACTAGATCGGTGGGGATAAATACAGAATGATCTTTTAAAATGATTTTTCTGTGTGTAACTATATATTATGTGTATAACTATATATGTGTGCATAACTGCACATCTCAAAAACTATTCATCTGTGAAAACTTCTGGAAAATGTAAAGAAAGTTAAGTGGCTGGATTTTGCTCTTTGCATCGTATCTGGTCTTCTGCACCTCAGCTCTAGGGATGGCTCTTAACCATGAAAATGAGGTTGCATTAATTTCACTCTGGGATCAACCAGGGGAAGGACACAGCATATTAGTCGTCAGGGCTGGGTTCTCTTTTATATTCATCCGCATGCATTAACCTTCATCTTATTTGTTGAGTTAGGCTGCTTTTTGTATATCATGAATAATTTCATTAAGCATTAAGAATTTACCCACACTGTATCTTTGGGGTTTTTTATTTTTTTAAATATTTACAATTTGTAATGCATAATAAATATGTAATAGGCAGGGTATGATTTCTCAGGGTTTACTATTATCTAAGTCTGTCATGTCCTATAACCTTTCTTGACTTATACAATATTCAGGGCTTTAATGCAGCGTCAGTGCTGTTATCATGGGTTGATGGCAAAAGGACAGCCATCTTGACACTCTCCACTCACTAATCACGTCTATTTTGATTTGATTAGCATATAAATGCTTCTGGATTTATGCAATATCAGTAGAAATGTGTTAAAAATACTTGTCAGTGTCCTTATTTTGAGAGCTAGAATCAGAAAATCTTGGAGGGAGGAGGATCCTATGGTTGCCTGTGTCCTGGGTTTCTGGCCCATAAGAAACAGGTATTTTGGGGCAGGATTCAGTGATGCAGATTTTATCCCTTGGGATTTTTTTAAAGGCCTTTGATTCTAGAAAGGAGTAGAGAAAGAATGTCTGAGGGGTAATTTATGTGTCTTAAGGAATGAATGGGAATTGCATAATGTTGAAATATGAAACAAAATCCAAGTCACATCATTTCTGACTCAGAAGAATATTAGAAATATATGTACCTTGAGTTGGCTGTTTTGCAGGCCACTAGAAGTGGAACCTGACGGCGTCGCCTTTCCAAAGACTCACATTAACAGCAACAACACAGTGTGCCTTGGAGGGAGAGTGAGAATCAGTTCTGATGAAATCACAGAATTTAAGATGCAAAGTTCTGTGCACCTGACTCCATCCTTTAGCAAGCAGTGACGCACATGCATATTGAAATGTTCATCAAGCACTTAACAAGGTTCTTAACCACGTGATTTAAGAAGATGAATAATCTAGCAGAAGTCAATTGGAGAGCAAATAAGGTAAGCTAAGCTTAAATAAGTGGTTGAATAAGGGCTGAGGTGTGCTTCGTCCTTACTATTATCTTTGGTTTGCGTATGAAAAAGTATATTGCAAAGATAAATAATTTTCTTTTCTAAAACACGTCTTTTGGAATCATATTCTGTTTGAAACTTGCTCTGGAGAATAAAGAAAATCTAAACACAGTTACTACAACTGTTGAAGGGATCAATGATTTTCAACCTAATGAAAACAAACAACTGAATGTTGGTGAAAGGAGTAGACATTGAAGGTTAGATTTAATTTTCAGATGAAAACACCTGTATAGGTATCTACACACAGATCTTTTCATGCAAAGACCTAGTGACAAATATCTAGAGCCATCTGTAAAGCCCTAGTTCATGACATCATCACTTTCTATAACTTCTTGAAAGGAGGTTGAAGCAAGGAGAAATATAGTCTCTCCTCTCTGATGTCAAGTAATTTGACTTGGGGAAAATCGGCATGCTGTGCCAGGGTAGGTTTAAGCTGAATATTAGGAAGAATACCTTCACTGAAATGCTTATCAAACACTGGGACATGTTTCCCATGGCAGTGGTTGAATGCCCATCCCTGGAGGGATTTAAAGAAGATGATGTGCTTATGGGTGTGGTTTATGTGGTGACATGGCAGTGCTGGGTTAGTGGTTGGACTTGACGACCTTCAAGATCTCTTCCAACCAAATTGATTCTGACTTTTGTAAAAATAATAGAGCAGGATGGCAAGTAGAAAAAGTTAAACCACAGCAAAATGATTTATGTTAGCCAGTAGGAAAACCTAATTGCGAGAATGGTGGAGTACCAGGGTTGAGGTGAATAGCTGGAAAATGTCTGTGGAAGGTATGGAAAATACACTGGATGCATGTGGATTGGAAATGACAATGGAATACCCGATCTTCCTTAGGCAAGACTGTAAATCTATGATGACCTCCTTAATGACCTTCAGTGACCTCTTCCACTATTAAGTTCCTGTGTTGGTATTTTGAAAGTAGACAAAAAATTGACAATATTTTTGTTTTCTGCAAGAAAAGTTTTGGGGAAAAAAACCCCATCCAACCCGACTCAGAAAAGCTGAAATGTTCTGTTTTGACATTTCCAGTCAAAAACAAAATGCTTACAGATTCCCAGATCAAAATATTTAATTTTGGTGTGTTAAATTAAATGTGAATGTTTCATTTGGAGTCCGTTCAATAGTAAACTGCAGCTGGTTACAGTATTGTGGTGCCTTATGGGAACTAGAACAGGAGTGCCAAATGCCCTCAATCCTCCATATAAAGCATCCTTCCTTGCTGGATTATCTCCTCCATGATGCTTGATAATAATATGTTTCACATAATATACTATAAGCCCAAGCCAAGATCGTAGAGCCTCTGTGATGTGGTTCAAGACAACCAGTCTTTTTATGAGAAACTTTACATTTCTGAGGTAAAAATGATACAGGAATAATCACAGAAAAAGCTCAAACTCAATACAAACAATTAGTTCAATATTTCTTATTATAGAAACTACAGAAAAGCAGAACTAATTTTTTTTTTTTAATTTTATTTTTGAACAGTAAATCATATATAGAAAATAAATTACTTTCAAAACCTGTAGGCAGTTTTAGGTATTGTCAGTGACACTGAACCAGTTCCTGGCATCAGTGCAGACCAGGGTTCTTTATTTTGCTTTTATTTCATATTTTCAGGGTATTTCTGACCCTGACTTTCTCTGTTGAACAGACAGACTGCCAGAAGCAAAACTGGAGCAAAACAAGTAACTGCCAGAGCTCCTTGATGCATTCTCTGAATTGTGTGCAGAATTCTGCAGCTGAGGTCTCCAAAGGGATTTAGATACCTAAATCCATGTGAAAACTCATTCCTTAATCTATTAGAGACTCTTTTAGCATAGATCTGCCACCTTCACTCATTACTTTCTGCCACAGGACCTGAAGGGAGTGTTGTCATCAATGTGTGCTAACATCTGGCCCTGAGTAATTGACATTAGGGTAGGAAGTGACAAACAAACAAAACTAAAGCTTCTCAGAATATTCATTGCAAATAATTTATGCAACTAATTTAGCCCCCCTCCCTTTCTTTTTCTGCTTGAGGAATCTGCAAGTGTAGAATGTGACCTTTATGTATTAGTGTCTTTGCACTTGCTCATTGAACAGTTTGTGTGAACAGTTTTGAGCCTATGGATTTCTTGCAAGCTGCTGGCTATGAATGTCCACTAATCCTGATTCACTGTTTATGCCATATGATTGGTCACCTCTGACACCTTCCTTTTTTTCCTTTATTTTCCTTCCCCTGCTGGTTGCCTAATTGGTTGACCCCAGTGTTATAAATAACAGGGAAAACTGAACAAATCGCAGAAGCTTTGCATCTGTGGGAAAAGGGAGAATGAAATGGCAGAAAATAAATTGGTGTACGGATTTTAGAACATTTTAAACTGTCTATTTGCACAAGAAAGATCAGTATTTGCCTAGATACATATGTTTGAGATGTATAAAGAGTCCTGTTCCTTCCTCACCTGACAGAAAGAGATAGGCAGCTCTTTATCCTGCTTTGCATCCAATTCTTACCTGTCACTTTCCTCCGAAGCCATCACATGTATAGGCAATGCTGTTGGGAGACATTTTGTTCCCACTCATTATGCAGACAGTAAACTCTTTTGGGACCTATCTTCCCCCTTACAATGCACATGTACCATGACTTGCATAAGAAGATCCTGACCTCAGCTGAAATTTCTAGCTGAATTAGTGGCAAAATAATGGTAAGAACAACAGATAGGCTGGTTCCTCTGCAGTCATGCTTGTTTGCCTCACAAAAGTATGCTTGAATGCAAAGAGAACTACTTAAGTAAACAGAAACAAAAAGAAGCTCTATACATGTACATACAGTACAAATACTATAAAAATACCCAAAATCAAATAGATTCTGAAGACTACTAGAAGGAGCTATAGAAGTACAATATGATTGAACTGTAGTTTAAAACTATATTTCACCAAAAACATTTGAAGGAAAAACATTTTCTTTCTTTGCTCAGTTTTAATGAGGATATTAAGGCACTGGAGCCTGTGTAGCTCAACAGTCTATAGCATCAGTGAAGAATAAGGACTGTCAGCTATTACCAACTCTGGGCCCAGTTGAACCAGTGCTCTACAGGGAAAGACAAGGGAGCTTATTACCTATCCCCTGAGCTACCCACTCTTCCCTAGAGAGGCTTTTTGACATCAGGGGCTTAACTGAAACATATGAATTAGAGTGGAAATTGAAAGTATTCAAATATAAATTAATTTATACCCAAGGGTTATTCATGCCAACTAGCAATAAATATGCTGGAAGTAAAAAAGGCTAATTTGAATGAATATCAGCGGGCAAAAAGCAATCAAGGGCAAGAAAGAGGCATATGCAAAGTATAAAAAAAAATCAGATAGAGGAGACAGGACTGAAAAGATTACAGTAGAAAATTAATGTAAAGAGAATGGGAGCCGTGTGAAAATGTGGTGAACATCCTTCTGTGTTTTGGTGCTAAACTGTGTTGCCAGATCTACTTTATCCATCAGTGTCCTCTAAGACCTGCGGCAAAATTAAAATATGAGTTTCACCAAAAATTCTTGAGGATACTTGTCTAAAATATTGTATTAGATAAAAATGACAATCCTAGACCTTGCTGATAGTTTGGGGTGAAAGGGGTGATTGATGCAGAAAGAGCAATGAGAAAGGCTGTTGAAAGACAATGTAAAGACCATCCTGTTCCTTCCTTTCACTGGTCTCTTAGAAGATGAGTATCCTATCTGATGCTTTTTATATACAGGTGTGATGGTTTTACTTGCCATATAGCTGTCGTATAGTCTAGACAGAGCTGCCCTTTATGGTTTGTCCTTAACTGATTTTGGGTCCTAGGGCACACAGCAGATTATTTACAGGGACAAAAGTGTGCAATTTTATCGTTGCACAGGAGCAAAAGAAGAGGTAATTTTTACCGCTTTGCCTGGTTTCGTGCCAGGGTAATTAGTTACTTGTTTTCATGAGCAGTAAATTTGTACTTACAACACAGAAGAAGAAAAAAACAAGAACAGGAAATCGAATTGGAGTTGAGGAACAATATGGGAAAAGGTTAGGGATAAAATTAAAATTATTTTACTTTTACTAGGATACATAATCTGTGACCTTGTGGGAGCTCAAGGGCTGAATAATACCTCTTTTTTTTTTATTGTGTCTTAAAAATAGCAAATGAAAATTCTTCTATTCATATCAGTTTGTCTTTTAAGAAAGCACAACAACTAAGTTTTTGGCCTAAACTACTTGTCTGTGTCTGATTAATTAACCTAGAGGCTTTCCCGATATTCCCCACAGATTTTGTCCCTGGCTTTGATTAATTTAATTAAAGATCGCCAGCCTTGACTCACCCAAGGGGCACCATGTCTAACATGACGAATAAAAGGTTTTTTTTTTTGAAGTAGTAATAGGAACAGCTGATGAACACATAATGCAGAGCAATTTTCTGGTGTTTTGGGGGTGTTTTTGACTGTGGAATGCAAGCATCCTGTATTCAAGCAGATGTGCAATTACAGACAAACACAGAAGGCAGAAAACAGAAAAATGGAGCAAGAAATGTATGGATCAGTAGTCAAAATGTCATTGTTAATTGCTGTACCTCCGGTATAATATCACCATATTAAAACTTGGATTTTTCCATGGGTTTAGACACTGTTCAGAATTTGATGGTCTATTCACATGAGGTTCTGCTCCGATTCACTGTAGAGAAGTCTTTCTCGTGAATATTAATTCACTGGATACACACTGAAGTCAATCAGAAGACCTATGATTTATTCCTGGCATCTACTACTATTATACTGCATGACTTTGGTTCAGTCTTTTTCCCTTTCTCTGCTTTCTCTTTTCACCCATTATCTTTACTCAGAAACTCCCTTATGAAGTCTTTGTGTTGACTGTCACATTTGCTATGGGAGTCTTTTTACACTGGAGGAGACTACTGAGTTATTTCTTCATTGTTCCCAGACTTTTCTTCTTTCTGGGATTATATGCATTTGGTTCATGGCAGCACAACTGATGCTAAAAGGGAGACAAGATAAAAGCCCTCAGAAAACCTGATAGCAATTTCAAAGGTACCAGGGTATTTTTCTGATAGTTCCAGCTTATATTTCTCAGGGACTGCTTTTGTATCACCCAGGCCAATCCACAAGTCTTCACTGCAGTGGATTCCAGATCTAGTGGCACTACAATCTGTTCTTGACATTCACTGCCTGGCAGAATCAGAGATACCTCAAGATATCTGAAACCCTACGTTGTTTCTGGATTTTATCTATTCCTTTACTTTCATCATGATCTTCTCCCTCTTGTCCTCATTGCTTCACCTCCTTTATTTTCAGAGAGGAAAATGCTGACAGAATGGAATCAAATTGTTCAAAGTCCATTTGGACCCACACCATGTTAATTTTGGGACTGCTAGACTAAACACATCTGACTTTCTGCAGAGAGCCTGAGCTGTGCAGCTAGTGAGTCCACCCATGTTTTTATTCAGCTGTCTGACAGCTTTCTGCCACGAGGCTCAGCGGGGCTGAGGACTCATGCCATGCTCCTCACCCCAGCCCAACTCTGCGCCCATTTCAGCTGGCCTTCTGTATCAGCCTACTTGCACCTGTGTTTGCCTGTGTTTGGAGAACAGCATGAGAGACTCAGAAAAATGCTGGCACTGAGGATGTCACAATTTCATTAGTCTTAACCAATGAAGGTTTAATAAGCATGCTTTTATGTCCTTGCCTCACTCCTGCAGCTCAGCGCTGCAGCACAGCAGCTCACACAGTGCCTGCACTTCCTTTGATACCTGGCCGTGAGAGTAGGTTTTGTTTTTGACTCTTCCCCTCTAGGATAAGCTGTGACAAGGAACATGTTCTGAAGACAGGTGCAATATTCCAGCCATGTGGAGTGAACACAAAATTATAAATGAGCTATAAATAANTACAAAGGATATGTTTGTTTTGCATGCTTAACTATAACCCTTATTACTATTCCATACTTTTGCACTTTCAAAATATAAACAGGGAAAGTTATTTATTGAATAAACTTGGATGCACACTCTGAAAACATCCCCAGACATATATTTAGCTGTGGAAGAGGTTCAGTCCACTTCCTATAATCTTGATTCCCATTTTGCATGTCCTGTGCAACCCCTGCTGAATTCCCTATTGAACCATGTCACTCCTTTGGGCTCCTGACCAACTTTGGATCCATCCCTGTAACCATCTTGTTTCAAAAGAGCAACTGCAGCCCCAAAGGACGAACATAGCTAATGAGAGTGCCAGGCTAACTGTAAAACTCAGAGAACTTTCTCTTTTCTTTGCTGACTTCAGCTACAGCAATGGCAGCAGTAGAAAAAATGAATCCACTCTGTCCTGCCTTCCCCTCCCTCATCTATTCCCACCCCTCCTGTCATATCTCTGGCAGCTGAAATAGAGGACAAATCTGTCATTAAATATTTGTAAATGCTCAGTTATCTGATGGCAGCTGTTTTCTAAGTGGATTGGGATGTAGAGCACAGATGCTTTGAGGAACAGCACCAGCTTTTTGGGTTTTGGTCTGGGTTTGGTTTTATTTTTTTCCTTCTCTCAGTTTAAACCTTCCTCCCTCTTGTATTCACAAAGAAAGAGAAAAAGAGAGAAGACTTTGATGTAACATACTACACATTACATGGTAGTCTTCTCCTCTCAACAAATCCTTAAAGTAGATAATCATTGCTTTTTGCTTTGATGAGTGTTAGCTAACCAACTGGTCATTACCACTAGGTAATGACTAGTTAGAAAAAGGGGAGGAGTTGATAATACTGACACGGTACTGTGGTTTGTGAATTTCAAGAAACTGAGATTCTGTCACGCAAGTTCTTATAATGAAATTTAAGTAATCAGTACCATAATTTCTCCTATTAGTTTTAGCTTGACTAGAAAAGGTCAATGCCCTGGCAAGCAATGATTCGCAAATAACAGGTGCAGCCAGTTTCTATTATACTGCCATGGGACACTGCTCTGTCACTTTTATTTACTGAATCAATCCACCAATGTCCAGCAGGAGAACAACAGTTAAATGGCCATTAATTGTAGGCTGATGTGCAGATGAAACAAATCTCCAAAGGGACCATAAACCTTTGTTCTTTAGCCTCCTCCAGCTCACGCAATGGGATTAGCAGTAAATCACTCAATGCTTCATCTTCTTATTAAAAATTTACCATACTGATTATCCCAGGTGACTTACATCCAATCAGGGCATCATTTTCCTTTTCTTTTATTTAATTTTCAGTGCAGTCATTTAAGACTTTTGTGGTGAAACAGGCAATTAACACACAGAAGCTAGTGATGTGCATGGTGTATCTTTGATTGCCTTGTTTGGTGTTTCAGGGGTAGAAAATTGTGAAAGGTTGTTTTAGAAAAGTCTTTCCAGAAACTAATTTTAGTCTCTTTTTATTACAGGCTTTGATTTGTTTAGTTTAATTTATACTATAGCTCCTGATATGCAGTTCTGAGGATATGGGTTTAATCACCAGAAATAAGAATTATTAAATTATTGGAAATCGGTGCAATGGCAGATTGAATACCTAACAGAGAGCCCCCACAGAAACAAAAGCCTTTCACTTTCCCCATGCAATGTAGACAAATTAATGAGTCCATAACATAATGGATAATTTTGAATTTGAGTCTTGAAAGTAGAATCTTCTGTCCATGTATTGCAAAGACACACCAACAGTTTTCCCAAACAGAAACTGAGAGGCGGTGTGCAGATACAATACCCCTGCTTGCTTCCTGGGCTAGAACAGAAAGAAAGAAATGGAAACTGTGTTACATGGGACCTCAGGGGCTTTATTTAATTATCCTTATTGAGACAGTTACATTTGCAAAACAAGAAGAGGTGGCTATCTGAGTGTGGCAGGCACCACTGACAAACACAATATATCAAAGCAGAAAGAGCAGCCCCATAACGTGCTATATTTCTAGGTAACCACACAGCTGAAACAATCAACTAAATTCCCCATCTCCCTTACCTAGTGTATCATCCCTAATGATGCTTGTTTCTTCAGCAGTCTCTTGAAAGAGAAGCGTTTTGAATCAGACCCTTATCTAAAGCTCAGTGTAATCAAAAAACCCCCTAGTGCTAGTATGTTAAACTGGACTAATATATATAGACAGAGAAACCACCTTCTTCTCCCTAACCTTTCCATTCTTGCATCCACAACCCTGTGAAGAGCTCATGTTATGGTTGTTTATTATAACCTCTACCATTGTTTTACTGGAAACACTCTTTTTTAATGCTTGATCTATATTCATAAACTTTATATCTTCTTACATAAAGCACTCAGTAAATAGATACAAAATTTGTGTGATTCAGGTAATATTGTGTGCCATATTTTCTCTCATGTTTACATCATATTCTGTGAAACTTTGTGACATATCTACAAGTTTGTAGGCTTGTAGAACAGCAGTTCTTCAATGTGATTCTTGTGGTGTTTAGAAATCTAGTTGTTGGAAACTTCAACAGTTCAAGAATGTTGTGTCACTTCTGGTTTAAGTTATATCTAGTCAGATGAACATTCACATGCACTCCAATGTCATCTTGAGGTCATCTAGATCCTCTGTGAAAATCAGAAACTATGGAGATTCTACCCACAAGCATTCACCAGTGTTTCCTATTGATGGCTGCCATCATAAAGTTCTGCTCTTTATCCAAACCCTATGTGATTTATTGGTGGTTTAGTGTTGCATCATTCAGAAATCATGTGATAAATCACTTAAGAACAGATCCTGATGTCTGACTCTAACCCTTTCTGCAGCCAGATGGAGACAGATTGCAAAATGTCTCCTCTTTTCCCTGTCCATGCCTTCCTGCAATACGAGGAAAGAAATGCATCTCTACTTCTCAATTGGGTTGTGAAAAATTTGTGATATTGTAATGGTAGATTCACCAGCACCCAGGAGAGTTAAAAATCTGATTTAGAAATAAGTTGGATATTTTTTTCTACTGATGATGTTGATTTTAAATGCTTAATTGAAAAATGTGATAGATTGTTAGAAAATCATTGTTCTAGACAACCTTCTACTTTTCAAACAAAGTTGAAAGACAGCTTATGTTTACATATAAACATAAGCACACATATTTACCCTCCGTAAATGGAAAAGCAAGCCCTAAGCCTTGTTATTAACTTGATCTGAATTAAAAATGCATGATATTAAGAATCTTTCCCATAACAAGATTCCTGGTATGAAGCAAACTAGTAACAATAAAATCCCGAAGTAAAGTCAGCTTAAGTACAAGGAAAAAGAAGGTCATCACTCTCATGAATTTCAGAGGAAGGAAAAACATGAGCTGAAGATAGCTGAAGCACTGTTTGTTTTTCCCCATGGGCAATGAGAGAACTAATAATATCTACTGTTTTAATTGAAATAATTTCCTATTGATAATGCTGAAGCAATACATTTGCAAAATATTGAACATTTACTGAAATTGAAATGTTGCATATGCTCAAAATAGATTTTTAGTCTGCATTAAAAATAAATTACTGGAAACTTAGAAAGAAAGATGTATTTTGCCCAAAGGAAACATCCATATGACTAAAAAAAAAGATTTCCATTTCAGTGAAGACAGCTTTTCTCCTAAGTAAATGTACATAGCAGAAGTGTAGGTGTCTCTGTATGAGACTAATCTACTAATCCTATGATTTCTCTCTGGTCAAAGAAGAGAAAAATGTTCTTGTATTGTGTGATTCATCTCTTATTATACCAGAAATCTAAATTACATCTCAAAACATCAAAATTAAGCCTCAAAAGTGTCAGTTAATGTTTATAGATTATAAATACAGGGTTAAGTGAGTCTTTCAGAGGTACTTAAACTGGAAACTTCTACTCTGGCTACTCCTTTAAACTTTATAAGTTTAATAATTTTCATAATCTACTTTTCCCATCTTAATCTCTGGAGGTCCCAAGAAGAAGCTACGAAAGAATTGCAAAGCTATAGAAATGTAATCTGGTAAATTCCTCTGCAGGTCCTCCATGGAAACTGCCACTGGCAGTGAAAACACTGACATCACTAGATGAACTCATACAATCTATTTTCTAGATGACTAATAAAAGCTTTCCAGAATAAGAAAATAACCTGAGAATAAGAACCTGTCTGGATAACCCAATTCAGTTTTCTACTGTCCCAAATAAGTGAGTTTTTCAAACTCTTTCTTTCCCTCAGCAGCCAGCAAGCAAATACATACACACATATATATATAGAGAGAGAGAGAGATAGAGAGAGAGAGAGAGAGAGATTAGATACATAGATAGATAGATAGATAGACAGATAGATAGATAGATAGATACATAGATAGATAGATAGATAGATACATAGATTGGGCTTTTGTGCTTGTTATTTCTTGTCTAATTTTTCCAAGTTATTCTCTATGCCTCGCCTTCAGCACATGTAGCTGCAGTAGTTTTGTCACTGCCACTATGGTGTAAAGTGAGTTTCTACCAGCATGCAGGAGTACAGATCTCAAAGTATGCTGGTACATTGCAAGATGTGTTAGTAGCAGGTTTATTGCACTTTGCTCTCCCTTTGCCTTCCTCTTCCTTCCTAGAGAAACACTACAACAAAGGCACAGCAAACATCTTAATTGTTTGTGTAATATTTCCATGACCAATACACTAACCAGTAGCTTTGATATTTTCTCAGCAACTGGATAAGCATCATAGAATATTGATGTTGTCTCAGCAAGTGGGTAAGTTTCATAGAATCATTACATTGAGACCTCCACGATTATCAAGTGCAACTGTCAGTCCAACCCCACCATGCCCAGTACAACATGTTTACTTGTGCCACATCTTTGTATTTTTGAACATCTCCAGGAGCAGTGACTCCATCGTCTCCCTGGGCAGCCTCTTTCTTTCGTCTGTAATACATTTCACAGATGACTAAGTTGAATTCCCTTTGTCTCCCATCCCCTGCTGTGAAATAAGAATAACCAGTTTGACATAGTAAGCAACTATAAGGTTGAACACACTGATAATCATAGGCCTGCTTAAGCATGATTCTGTTCAGTTGGTTTTCCTTTGGTGTATTTTGACTTGTTAAAGAGAACTTTATAAGTCTGTTTTTTTTTTGCTCAGACATGTTTTTATGACATTTCATAAAGGCAGATAGTGCTTAGAGAAAGAAAAGGGTAAAAGTAATTAATTATTCTTTTTTAGTTCATTGCTAATTTTCACTCTTCAGCAGCTGTATGTAGTGCTTTGCTGAGGCACCAGAAAACCAGACCCTTGCTCTCTGTCAGCTCCCTCCTGAATTGGACAGATAACAAGACAAATAATTACTTTCTAACAACAACTTTTTCTCCTGGGCATCTCTTTGTATTTTTCAATATTGGCACCCATTAAGAAGTGAGGCATAGGTGATCTTTAAAGCTTGAATCACATAAAGCAGCTAAGATGGGTTTGGGAGGATCCTGTACTCTTGGAAATTCTTGTGTCATTGTCACACACAGTACATGAAACATCCATCAACTTCACATCAGAAACAATATTCTCCTTCTTTGAAAAGCCGGTCCTAAGGGTTTGCAGCATGTGTCCCAGAAGACTAATGATGAGCGCTGGCTTTTTGATTGATAGGAACTGGCTTTTTTCTTGAAATCTTACAAGACCAGCCACAGGAGCACAAAAAATCACCACTGCTTAGACGTTGAGGCATAAGCAGGAAGGGGTGACCCTCATAAGCAAAAAGAGGTTTTGATTTTTAAAAGGGGTGACACACAAAAGTGGGGAGAGAAAATAGGGGCACTCGGTGCAGCAGGGGTGGTCATACTTTGCCCAAAACACTTTGAGGACTGTATTGGTAGGTTGCCAAGAGCCGAAGGGCTGCATTGAATTTGCATTAAATGGAGCAGATGGCATCAGCTGCCCTCAACTTTAATGTTGAAATGTGGCCTACAGAGCAAATCTGTACAAAACTTTTCTAATTAAATCTGAAACAACATGCCTCATCTATTCCCCAGTAGCACAGCCTTTTCTGGTGGCATTTCTGCAGTTCTGCTTCTAGCCCTAGCCAAGAGACACAGTGGCAGAAGTGCAGAGAAATGAAAAATAAGAACACACAGAGACATATAGTTTCATCCAGAAATGCTTTTTGAAGCACCAGATGAGGATGAGCGGACGAGGACTAGTCTCCATCAATCTTTTACAAGATAGCACCCTTTGTAAGAAAAATCAGCTATTGTATTTATTAAACGTGAACTTCTGCACAAATCACACAGTGGTACCAGTGAAGTCAGGTCAGTAGTAGAACAAAAGAGAACCATGTCTCAAATCAAGTTTAATGCAGACTAGATAAACTCTGAGAAGCCAGTTAAGGTTTTCACTTTTAAATTTGCCTGTTTCACCATACACAAAATAAAATAATCTGGAATAGTCCATAAACCATGCTTTAGCTGTATTCATGCACTTCATTGACAGACTGTGTGAACATTTCCCACAAGACTTAAACAGATGACACTATAAATAATTCCATTACACCAACAATTTCTGACAACAGCTGTTAATCCACTCTCCGCAGTGGAATTCAATAGCAGGTAATGGTGTTTAACAGTTATGAAATCTACCCACTTTTGCTCCCTAGGATCAACTTTTCAAAATGTTTGCTTTACCTATTTATTTAATATTCAAGTACTTTAATTAAAAGATATACTTCCCCCATTCCTGCTTCTATAAGAAATGAGGAGATAAAATGATATATCCATGTTAAGCATTATTATTAATAATAATTATTCGGCATACATGAAATTATTTACCTGAATTTTAAAAGTCATGACCAGACTACTGCATCTGCTGAGATTATGTCTACATATATATTTGAAAACTAAAATGAGGTGAAATTAATAAGTAAGCAAATGCAAAATCTATTTTCATTCAATTACTTTCTGCAGGAGCATTTGAGCCAAATTTTCCCTTGGTAGAATTCCATCAATATCAAGATTAAGTAAGGCCATTTTTTGTTTCCTCTAAGAAAAAGACAGGGAGAAGTTGTGTCGTTTTTGGTTTATAAGTAAGTGTATGAATTTACTGTTCAATAAGGTAATTGAGTGAGAAAAGAAGAAAAAAAGGTTGTGAATAACTAGAATTGATTTTTTACACATAGATCCCCAAAATGATATTAACTACTTGTGCACTGCACAAGTTCTATGTTTACCTCATCTCGGGCACAGTAACAATCAAAAGAATAATGCTGATTAAAAAAAAAAACCCACAATCCAAACCTGAAACCTTTTTCTGAATGATACAAGACCAACTCAGAAATAGAGGGAGAGAATATCTAGCTGTCCTGGTAAGGTAAAGAAAAGAAAAGAAAAGAAAAGAAAAGAAAAGAAAAGAAAAGAAAAGAAAAGAAAAGACAGAATAAGACCAAGAATCTGAAGAGTGTATGCACAGTAGGCCACAAATGAACAAGAGCATCATCTGAAGGATACAGAATGTAAAAACTGATAAGAGAAGCATTTTTTTTTAATTTTCTGACATATTTTTCTTTACACAAAAATGTTCATGTGAGAAAAAAAGAAGTAATTTAGTGAAAAAAAAAAGTCTTACTTTAAAAGATCAAAACAAAACAAACACACACACATATATATATATAATCTTTTNGGGAGAAGTTGTGTCGTTTTTGGTTTATAAGTAAGTGTATGAATTTACTGTTCAATAAGGTAATTGAGTGAGAAAAGAAGAAAAAAAGGTTGTGAATAACTAGAATTGATTTTTTACACATAGATCCCCAAAATGATATTAACTACTTGTGCACTGCACAAGTTTTATGTTTCCCTCATCTCGGGCACAGTAACAATCAAAAGAATAATGCTGATTAAAAAAAAAAACCCACAATCCAAACCTGAAACCTTTTTCTGAATGATACAAGACCAACTCAGAAATAGAGGGAGAGAATATCTAGCTGTCCTGGTAAGGTAAGGAAAAGAAAAGAAAAGAAAAGAAAAGAAAAGAAAAGAAAAGAAAAGAAAAGAAAAGAAAAGAAAAGAAAAGACAGAATAAGACCAAGAATCTGAAGAGTGTATGCACAGTAGGCCACAAATGAACAAGAGCATCATCTGAAGGATACAGAATGTAAAAACTGATAAGAGAAGCATTTTTTTTTAATTTTCTGACATATTTTTCTTTACACAAAAATGTTCATGTGAGAAAAAAAGAAGTAATTTAGTGAAAAAAAAAAGTCTTACTTTAAAAGATCAAAACAAAACAAACACACACACATATATATATATAATCTTTTACTTGTTGAAAATAAGTTGCCGAAGTTTTTGGTCAAAAGATATTAGTACTTATGTTTTCAAACAAGCTGTTATTTTAACACATGCAATTATATTGTTTACAAATGTAAAGTTTGCTAATTCTCTTTCACAGAATACTCTCTATCAGTTTTAACAGTTATGCTGGGAGGTGTTTGCACATCACTTATTTCTGTGGGAAGAGGAGTGGACTAAATCTTTCCAATACCGGCCCAAGCACCCAGGTATGCAAAAGTGTTCTGCAAGTTTGCTGTACTCTGAGGCCTGGATCCATTTGTCTAGCCTTAGGTTCTGGAGAAAAACAGGTAAATTATTACAATTTCTGTTAAATTTGAAAGTTATTTTGAAGGTCAGAAGTGTGATAGAATGGCATAGATTCTAGAATGCACTCTGTATCACTGTTTTATCTTCTTCCCTCCAATGACAGTGGGGTAAGTACTGAGAAAGTCTGCTCTTATGCTTGACTGTCATTATGAGGTTAACTGGGCTGACATAACATTGTTCTCCTTGGGAAATTTGACTAGAAGTCTTAACTGAAAAAAGATGAATGACTTCAAAATCCTGTTATAAATTTATGAAGGTTGTTACTAATGTTGGAAAATCTTAACTTGAGCTATCTGACATGAGATGAATTTTCTTAGACCAGATGGATTTATCCCTACACACAGGTAATAATACTTTGTGTTATCAATATTTGATTATTTGTAGGTTAAAGCAGAAATTGCTTGAAGTTCAGGTACCTAGTATTTCTCAACACATGATCAGTGTATCTTAGCAGTGAACAGGGTCAGCTCTCTCTCTCATCTAAAGATATTGCATAACAGTCATATATCTCGTTTCATACTACAGTATTTATAATGAGTATTTACAGATCCAGATGAATGGCTCAGTACTGCGAAACCCTTCCCACTTATGTTGCGTTATTGCTGTTTTATTTCTTATTTCCATATTATTGTGAAATCCAGTAAACATCATCATTTTATCTGAAGGAAAAGAATATATTTTCAGTACAACCTATAGAAGGTAAAACACAGTGCAGTGCTGTAAAGGAACATAAAGCACCTGTGACAGAGATTTAACAGTCCAAGTATTATTGTTGGACAAAGATATACTGGGCCTCAAGTTGATTGGTTATTTACAAGCCACTGCTCCCTATTCCATATTTTTTTTTATTGCTGAGACAATTTTTCAATTACATGCAGAAAACATTCAGCTTGCTAGCTTTGTCTTATGAAAACAGCCTGTTAGCATCTATCTTTTTACTTGCAAGTCAGTGACTTTAATGTGAATCAGATGCTCTGCTTTGTTTGTGTCCTTTGGCAACAGAAAACAATATGGAAGCTTCCATGGCATGATATTTCTCAGGAAACTTCTGGGAATCTTCAATTCTAGGTAAATTGAGAGCACAGTTGCATCTGCACAAAATTAACCACTATTAGCCAAGTTCTATGTCCCAGATGCTGTTCTGTGGCATCAAGTAAGTTGTCCCAGGAGACAACAGTTGTGACTAGCATCTGGCACTTGACTGTGTATCTTTTTCTGAAATACTCACAATACCAAGAAAATAAGATCTCAGGAGGCCATACAGGGATTATGGCCCTAGAGCTCAAGCCATGAACATCAAGACAGGTAGCTGGCTCGCTTGTTGGGATGCAGGGTGGGCATAATAAGAAAGAAGCCTAGAGGCTTACTGACAGATAGTGTCCTCCAGAATGGTCTCCACCGAGCGGAAGAACATGTTCCTGTCACAAGTCAAAATTACATGGGAACCCAAACAGAGCTGTCACAGAAGGATGTGGCTATGCAGGTGACAGGCTGCAGAGAATGCCACAGACTCTCACTGATCTCACGGGGCAGCTCTGAGGACAGCTGTGTGCTGTGTGAGCAGGTAGATGATCTGCTTAACCAAACAGCACAGCAACCAGATGAGGTTGTAAGGCTACAAGCCAAAGTAGAAAAACTCAGGAGCATTAGGGAGGCTGAAATGGAGACAGACTGCTGGAGTCAGGCTCTGTGCTCCACGCAGTGGCTAAATATCACCCCGAATCATAGGGCCCTGTATTCTGCCTCTCTCAGATTGAAGACAGAAGTCCAAGTGAAAGGAATGAGTAGAGGCAAGCACCTACCTTGCTCACCTCACCTCCCTAGGTGCCTCTGAGAAACAGATACGAGCTCCTCTTGAAAGAATCTAATAGGGTGGAGTCTCCTTCTCTGGAGACGTTTAAGACCCGCCTGGATCTGTTCCTGTGTGACTTGGTCTAGGTGATCCTGTGATCCTGTTGTGGCAGGGGGATTGGACTGGATGATCTTTCTAGGTCCCTTCCAATCCCTAATGATTCTATGATCCTGTGATTCTATGATAGGAAATCTGTTCTGAAGGTCTTAACACAATCAGATAGGCCTTCCAGCGTATGCAGCCTCTTCCACAAGGCATAGAAGGGTTCTAGTTGTTTGAGACTTGGTTATGAAGGCAAGTGAGGGCCCAATATGCAGACATGACCCTCATCATAGGGAAGTCTGCTGTCTATCTGTAACCAGGTCAGGAATATCACTAGGATGCTCCCTAACCTGCTGCAGTCAACTGACTACAACCCACTACTCATATTCCAGACTGGTGGGGAGGAAGCTGCATTCTGCAGCCTGACAAAAATGAAGAAAGACTCAAGGCCTTGGGATGGGTGGTGAAAGAGAATGAAATATAACAAGGGCAAGAAGAGAGTCTTGCATCTGGGCAAGAATAACTCCAGGGACCAGAATAGATTGGCTACTGACCTGCTGAAAAGCAGTGCAGGAGAAAGGGACCCAAGGGTTCTGGTGGACAGCAGGATGACCAGGAGCCAGCAACAGGCCCTTGTGGCCAAGAAGAACAATGGCATCCTGGGGTGGATTAGAAGAGGGGTGGTTAGTAGATTGTGAGAGGTTCTCCTGCCCCTCTACTCTGCCCTCTTGAGATCATATCTGGAGTATTATGTCCAGCTCTGGGCCCCTCAGTTCCTGAAGGACACAGGACTGCTTGAGAGAGCCACAAAGACGATGAAGGGAGTGGAAGAACTCCCTGATGAGGAAAGGCTGAAGGAGCTGGATATCTTTAGCTTGGAATAAATGGAGACTGAGGGGTGACCTCATTAATATTTATAAATGTGTAAAGGGTGGGCATCAGGAGGATGGAGCCAGGCTCTGCTCAGTGTCATCCAATAATAGGACAAGGCTAAAGAAGTGTGGGCTAGAACATAGGAGGTTCCAATAAATATAAGAAGAAACTTCTTCACAGTGAGGGTGACAGAACACTGGAATGGGCTGACTGGGGAGCTTGTGGAGCCTCTTTCTCTGGAGATATTTAAAATCTGCCTGGACATGTTCCTGCACAACTTGATCTAAGTGATCCTTCTCTGGCAGAGGGATTGGACTGGATGAATTTTTGACGTCCCTCCCAATCCCTAATATTCTGTGTTTCTGTGAAAATGAATTCTTAAATACTCAGAAGTGGACTTCAACATCTGTACATACAGATTCAAATGCCCAGTTTAATGAGTGACAACTGCAAAGGAAATGGGGATTTAGAATTACAAATACCCAAGAAATTTTGTCCACTTCAGCCTTTAACTCTTAGGTGTTTAAGTATCTTACAACTAGTTCTTAAGCTCTTTACCTCAGACCGGTGTTCAAAGCATTTAACTTCAGCTTCCTAAAACACTTTTTGTATTATCTTAGGCAAACAGAAAGATTCCTTCAGTGTATAGGAATCAACAACAGCACAGGATCATCATTCCTATTGTCTTTTAAAAAGGGATGTGTGTGACGATGCTCTATTGCCGCCTTTGTCAACAGAGGATTCTTGGATCACTTGCTAAATAAGACCAAACTTGCAGATCTACTATGAACAAATTTAGTTGAGTAAGATGAGAGCTCAATCCATTATTGCTAAATTTAGTTAATTCTTCAGCCTCAGTATGGAAATTCACAAATCCTTGGTCTAAAAGGGAAATAACGTATTCAAAAAATGAGAAACAGTGTGTGTGGTTTTTTTGTTGTGAGATCAGGGTTTTTGCTTTGTATAAATTTTCCAGTAATTTAACAGGGTTTGCTAAGCACAGGTGTTTCTGTAATTGTGATAAATTAAGGAAATGCACTAGATTCAGTGTCCCTAAAAATTCACACATACGCCCAGAACACCCGAGGGTGGCAAATCATTTGAATGCCTCCAATGGGGGAAAAAAAAAAGTGTGGTTGCTGGTGAGAGGTAAGCATAAACTCCAAAAAGACAATCTGTGGCAAAGAGTTTAAGCAAGGGTTTGTACCACCTGTAAAACTATGGTGTGGGATACAAATTTTGAGGGACTTCACAATAATAGATAGAGCTTTTTCTTGTTCGTCAGATAATAGTTCAGATACATGTGGCTGTAGATAACAGTGTTATCTTCTGTCATGCCAAACAGTAAGGTTAGACAGTACAAGAAAACCTTCGTGTGAGCAAACCTTCCTTTCAATTTTTCTTTGATCTCAGACCTGAGGAAAGACCTCTGCTTTCCTCTACTTACATTGTTTTATTTTCCTGGAATCTTCTCAAGTCATAGAAAACTCTGTAAAAAGAAAGCATGCAGTTGCCACAACCCATAATCTTGAATAAAGCATCCAAAATTAAGACATTTTTCTTGAAAGATTAACTCAATTCTTTTTGGGTTAAGAGTTGGGATGAAACAAAAGGGTCCAAAGTCAATTCTATTAACTCGATCAGAGCTATACCAGGACTTTGTCTCAAGATCATTATCTTACAAGACACGGATGTCAATCTCATTATGTAAGCGAATGTGCCTAGCACTTTCCTGTATAAATATACTTAATAGATATAGTTTTGACCTTTTGCTGCAAAATTAATAAAAAAGTGATTGGTCTCAGTGTGCCAAGAGGCTTTTCTCAGGCCCATTAAAGGATGATTCTTTTTCTGTAAATAAATACATTTCAGCACACAAAAGAAGAAAAATGTTTTCTGAAGAAATGACCTAAGGTTCCCCTCCTCCATATATTATCTCTGCATCATTTTATTTCAAAAAAAAATCTACTTATTCCAGAGGGTTATCTGTCTGTACTGATGTCTTTCTCCTCATGTCCATATTCCACTAGAATGTTAATGCTTTAAAGTTTCAACTGTACCTCAGAGACGGATATATTTGATGCAGAAATTTTGCTGTACTACAAGGACTGGCCCACAGAATACAGAGCCTGGGGAATTTCAATCCTTTGATTTATTTGCTCTTTTATAGATCATCCTCATAGTATTTGAGACTGATGGGCAACTCAGGATTCATCTGTGCACACTATGGCTTATGCAGCAACTTTAACATGTCCCATGAGACAGCATGTAAATAATACTCCTTGCCCATGCTAAAATAGAAGGACTTTGCTACTCTGCCCCCCAAATCATGTGGGCAGGAGAAAGACTGCACAAGAGTTGCAAGGAGGAGGAAGAAGGTGAAATCTGGACTCCTGTCTTCATTTTATTATGAATTTATTGTGGCCAAGGTTTCATCACTTGATCAGGAAGGTGAAAAAATCTAAGAAAAGAAGGTCAAATCTATGAGGCAAATCTTGATAGCATGCCTGCTAGTATAATTTCTTTCTTAGGACTGCATATTGTTTAATGCATACACTTACACTCTTTAAGAACCCAAGAGAAAGTCACATTTTTACTCTTCATTGGTAACAGCAGCTAAAACTCCAACAGGATTTAATAAGGACATTTTGCCTTGGTTAGCAAGCTCAATAGATGGCATGCAAAGGCATCAAGAGTAGGTCTGTGGAGGATAGGTATCATCCTGGCATAAGCATGGTTGTGTGCCCTTCTTACATTGTCATACCTGTAGCTCTCTCAACTTTTCAGAAAGGTTACGATTGATTTATTCAAGCCTAAGAGGAAAATTAAAGCCACATTTTGAGAATAATGGTACTTGATCATAATGTCACTTCAGACTCTGCACATTCCTTCACTGGTGCCCATTATTAATATGTTATTAAAAAAAAAGCTATTCAGTACTGAGAAATCTCTGTACAGATGATGCTGCACAGAATAAAACATGAAATAGAGGGTTATCCCTTACCTTCGTCCCCAGTTCTCACAGGGTTTCCTCTGACGCAGCCATGATATTACAACAGCAGCATTCAACAGTGAAAATCAAGGTCCCAGGGAAATGGACATACACTTAAGTAACTGAATTTACAGAAACAGTTTTTCACTGTTACACCCAAACTTTCATGCTATTACAGAAATTTCCCTTATTGTGAAAAATACTGAGTTAGTTCTTGGTAAAAAGAAATTAATGATGTCGTTGCTGTATTAGTGTTCTGATGGGGTCTCTGGCAGCTTTTGCTCAGCCACCTCTGTTTAGAAATGGAGTATAAGAGAAGAGCATCTATTATTCTGCACATTTCCATGCAAACACCATCAAAGCTCAACAGTGTCCTGGTCTCACAACAAGGCACTGAGAACAGCTGATAATGGTGGAAGACATCTTCAGATCAAGATAAACATGCTCAATGCCACAGACCTCAAGTATATCTGATACCCAGTTCTGCTTACAGACATCACTGAAAACTGTGTATCCCTCAAGTGAATTCCAGTTTTCCTCCTTTTAAAATACAAAGCTCACTGAAAATTTGAAATGTCCTTTCCCATCTCATGAGTACAAGAATTTTTCAAGCATTTAACAATCTTATTGAATATAGTAAATATTAAAAAAGAGAATATTTAATAACTAATAAAAAACTAGAGACACAAGCCAAATCAAATCTATTAATATCTAGCAAGACAACAGCTGTCTGTCAAAGCTCTGACTTCTTATCTGGCCACAATCAAATAAACAGGATAGTCAAGTGCCTCTAGGGCAGGGGCTCTGAGGAGTAAAAGTATGTCTGCAGAGTCTGGAGCTGAAAGGCTGCCATTCTGTTAAGAATGTCAATCAGTCCTAGGTCTTCTCTGATGCAAGAAGAGAAAAACACTCTTTTTCACACAGGTGAATCTCAGCCCAATGTAATCATGTGGCTGAAGGATTTTTAATTCTTCCTTCCTTTTTTTTTTTTTCCTTTGATGTCACAAATGAATATTCAAGTAGAAGAGAAGTTCAGCAGGAAAGGACTGACAAAGCAGGACAAGTTTATATACAAAAAGGTTTGTGCCTTGAAAAGTGAAAGCCCTTTCCTATTGCTGGCAATACTTTTCTTTTNTTTTTCTTTTCTTTCTTTTCTTTTCTTTTCTTTTCTTTTCTTTTCTTTTCTTTTCTTTTCTTTTCTTTTCTTTTCTTTTCTTTTCTTTTCTTTTCTTTTCTTTTTTCTTTTCTTTCCTTCTTTTTCCCTTCCCTTCCCTTCCCTTCCCTTTCTTCTTATTTTTCACTGAGAACTATGCTTTAATTTCCAGCGTTTTTATATAAGTTATCCACACTTGTCACTCTGTTGTATATATCTATTGGGGCTGGTAACTAGTGTATTAAAGGATGATCTCTGGATTCTGTAAAAATAAGAAGCGCTTGCTTTAGTGATTGATTTTGCTTTTAATAATTCAGCTTCATGGAAAAGTCAGACTATTGTGCACCTGTCAGGATTAAAGCTTATTTAACAGAAAATTTGTGTGGCTAATTTAAATATATACAAAACCATTATTTTATCAATGAATAAGGTGGAGTGTTTTGCTGATTTGGCGGTATTTTGATCAGAGACTTCCTCCCTTGCTTGAATCCCATTTCTTAATATAATTCAGATGAATCTAAAAATCTCAGCCTGTACTTTTTTTTTTACTTATAAACTCTAAGCCATAGCCAGACACATGCGCTGGTTTCATTTAGCTGTGTAATTGCTGATCGTGTTTGCAAATGTTGCTAAATATATGATTAGGCATAAACTGCAGCAGTCTACTCAATACATTCAGACAAATTTTATTATTGCATTCCTTATCTCAAATGCTCACAGACGAAAACTCCACTTACCCTGTTCACAGTTGTCTAATTTTTTCTGCAAGCTTTTCATCATCAGACTTGCTGTGCTGAAAGCAGAAGTATGTATGCCAATGAGACTAAATGTTGGACCTACAATACCTCCCAGCTCCATGGGAGTTGGTCACCAAGCATAGACACAGCACAGAATATCACAGGATATCTTTGGTTGGAAGATACTTTTAAGATTATCAAGCACAAAAAATGTGAACACATATGTCTGATATGCTCTGATATCCCTTACAGTTTCACACATCGGTTTTTAAAGTATGGATAAAGATTAGCTCTGCATGTTTTAGCTGAGACATTTATTATTCAGAAAGAAACCTGGCCCTTACCTTTCACTGACTCACTTCACTCCAGCATTTTATCTCAGACACATATGGCCTTAGATACTCTCTTGCTTCATACCAGGCTTGGTATTTTGCAACATCAGCCCCTTCTGCCATGAATCTAAAGGTATCTACAGCTTTAGATTTGAAGACATAGAAAGAAAATTTCTTTAAATTACCATCTAAGGGTGCTAGAGCAAGAAGCAACAGCCTCAAGCTGCAGCAGGGGAAATTTGGGATGGAAGTTAGGAAAAAATATAAATCACCTGCCTTCACTCTCATATTAGCAATTGTATTTAGTGAACTTTAATAAAGGTATCGGGCCTCTATCAGTTTTGAAATAAAGTGTGAAGTGAATAAATGTTGAAGAAAACTTGTATTTGTTTTAGTTTTCAAGCTCACTTAATTTTCCTTACTTTTGAAGAAATGTGTGTTTTACATACAAAAGGCAGTTATTTCCCAGTTAAGAATATTTGTCAGGGTTAGTGCTCACTGACACAGGATCCATTTTACAACAAAGTCATGATCTTCACAACTATGTGATACAGAATGACCTGGATGAGTTTTACCATCACTTGTCAGAGCCAGAACTTTCAGGGACAGTTATCTAGGGGACTTCAGAAAAAGAGGTCCTCTCTTCATATAATAAATCAGGTGAAACATGTTCAGGAACTCTCTTTGTAAAGTAAATCTATGAAGCCTAGATGGTTAGCTCAGCATAGAATCATAAATCTGTGGAATTATTTAGGCTGGAAAATACCTTTAAGATCAACAAGTTCAAGAGTAAACTATGTTTATGTAGACTATGTCTCTAACTGCCAGATCCATCCAACACTGAAGGGGTTGTGACTCTGCCCCTTCCCTAGGCAGCCTCTTCCAGGGCTTGGAACCCCTTTCAGTGAAGACATTTTCCCTTCAACATATGCCTCCCCTGGTGCAACTCAAGCCTCTTTCGTCTTGTCCTGTCACTTGGTACTTTTGAAAGGAGACAAACACTCACCTCTCTACAGCCTCACAGAATCACAGAATGTTAGGGGTTGGAATGGACAACTGGAGATCACCTAGTCCAAGCCCCCCTGCCACAGCAGGATCACCTAGTATAGATCACAAATGAACATGTCCAGATGGGTATTGACTGTCTCCAGGGTCGGAAACCCTACATCTCTTGGAAGGCTGTTTCAGTGCTCTGTATCCTTGCAGTAAAAGTAATTTTTCTTATGTTTGAATTGAAATCTCCTTTCAGGTAGCTGTAGAGAGTGCTAGATGTGTGACTTGGTCTAGATGATCCTGCTGTGGCAGGGGAATTAGATTAGATGATCTTTCTATGTCCCTTCCAATCCCTAGTGATGCTATGATTCTGTGATGCTATGATTCTATGATAAGGCCTCCCCTCAGCCCCAGATTAAATGCCCTCAGTTCCCTCATCTGCGGCTTTGTTGATCTCTTGACATGCTACATATCCTCAATGTCATGTCTTGAAGGACCCAATGAGGGACTCAAAACTGAACCAACTGCATTTCTGTTGAAGCCTCACCATGTTGTAGCATCCAGTACAGACAGGTGATCCTTACCTGGCAGGGGAGACACTATGATCAAATAGGTGATTTTAGAGTGGTGATTAAATAGGGCATAGTCAGGCTGAAGACTTGTAACAATGGTGTCCTCCAGAGAACTGTGTTGGGTCCGATTTTGTTTAATGTCTTTATTAATTACCTTGATGATGGGATAGAGTGTCTCCTCAGCAAGTCTGCTGATGACACCAAGCGAGGTGGTCTGCCTTCTACTTGGGAAGGAGTAAAAAGGCTAGTGGAATCCCAGGATGTATCAAGAAGTGTGTCCAGCAGAACAAAGGAAGTTCTCCTTCCTCTCTACTCTGCCCTAGTGAGGCTACATATGGAATATTGTGTCCAGTTCTGGGTTCCTGGGTTCAAAAGGGATAGAGACTTGATTGAGAGAGTCCAACGGAGGGCCAAGATGATTATTAGGACACTGGAGAGCTTGACTTATGAGGATAGATTGAGAGACCTGAGACTTTTAAGTTTGGAGAGAAGGTTGTGAGGGGACTTAATCACTGCCTATAAAAACATGAAGGCTGGGTGTCAAGAAGAAAAAGACAATCTCCTTTCACTTGTGCCCTATGATATGACAAGGGGTGTCATCCTATGTGATGAGTACAAAAAGTTCCATTTCAATATGATATAATATTACTTCACTTTAAGGGTTACCAAGCCTTGGAAGGAGGTGCCCAAGGAGGCTGTGGAGCCTACTTTTCTGGAGACTTTAAAGAACCATTTGGATGCACTTGTGTGTAACCTGTATTAGGTTTTATGATCCTGTTTGAGCAAAGGAGTTGTACTCAATGACCCTTGGAAGGCTCTTCCAACCCCTAATGATCAGTGAATACATGTTTCTGTATTTATTACTTCTCTAGTCCTACTAGTCATAGAATCATAGAATCAGAAACATCAGGAATCATAAGGGACCTCTAAAGATCATCTAGTCCAATCCTCCTGCCACAGCAGGTGGACCAACCAGGTCCAGGTGGGTTTCAAACATCTCCAGAAAAGGAGATTCCACAAAACCCCCAGGCAGCTCCCTCCAGTGCCCCATCACCCTCCCTCACTGGGGAGAAATTATAGAATCAGTCAGGCTTGGAAGGGACAGAATCATCCAGTTCCAACTCCCCTGCCATGGGCAGGGACACCCCACCCTAGAGCAGGCTGGACAGAGCCTCATCCAGCCTTGCATTAAACACCTCCAGAGACAGGACCCCAACCATGTCCCTGGGCAACCCATTCCAGGCTCTCACCACTCTCACAGTGAAGAACTTCCTCCTCACATCAAGTCTAAATCTACCTGTCTCCAGCTTTACTCCATTCTCCCTAGTTCTGTTGCTACCTGAGATCCTAAAAAGCCCCTCCCCAGATTTTTGTAACCCCCTTCAGGTACTAGGGCTCACCTCAGAGCCTCCTCTGCTCTAGACTGAACAGCCCCAACACTCTCAGTCTGGCCTCATAGGAGAGGTGCTCCAGCCCTCTGATCATCCTTGTGGCCCTCCTCTGAACACATGCCAGCAGGTCCACATCCTTCTTATAATAAAGGCTCCAGATCTTGATGCAGTACTCCAGGTGGAGTCTCACCAGAGTGGAGGGGGAGCATCACCTCCCTTGACCTGCTGGCTAAACTTCTTCGGATGCAGCCCAGGATACAGTTTGCTTTGTGGGCCACAAGTGCACACTGCAGGCTCATGCTGAGCTTTTCATCCACAAGCACCCCAAAGTCCCTCTCCTCAGGGCTACTCTCCAGCCAGTCACTGCCCAGCCTGTATCTGTGCTTAGCATTGCCTCTACCCAGATGCAGGACCTTACACTTGGTCTTGTTAAACCCCATGAGGGTGGCATGTGCCCACCTCTCTAGGCTGTCCAGGTCCCTCTCACACTGCTTGTGATACAAACCAGCATATTGTTGTCAACTTATCACACTGCAGACTTATGTTTAGAGGTCTGTTGAGCAACTCACCCAGGTCCTTTTCTGCTGAGCATCTTTCCAGCAATTTTTCCCCACGTCTGTAGCACTGCACTGGATTATTGTGAGGACCAGTGCAGGACCTGGCACTTGCATTGTTGAAGATCATACAACTGACCTCAGCCAGTTGACCTAGACTGACCAAGTACCTCTGTAAAGCCTTTCTGCCTTTAAGCAGTTCAACACTCCCAGCCAGTCTGGCATTTTCTGCAAACTTACTGAAAGTGTACTTAGTACCCTAGTCTAGATCGCTGGTGAACATGTTAGAACATGATCAACAATGAGCCCTGGAGAACACCACTTTGGACTAGTCACCAACTGGATTGAAATCCATTTAGAACAACTCTTTGGGCCCAGACATCCAGCCAGTTCTTTGTGCAGAGAAGAGTATAACTATCTGACATGTTGAGTTAGGTAAATGCATTATCTAAACATTAATGGGGCAAATACAACCTTCTGCCATTGTGATTTCATGCTGAAAATACTGTTGTTTATTATCACCTGTGATAGTTTAGCAAGAGGGTCTAAATCGGTTTGGGCTTGTGCCTGTAATTCTAGCACTAGGCTGGGGACGGGGGCTGGGGGGGAGTGGGGATGACACACACTGGATGGCACGAATACAGCACACAATATACATTTGGTGTTTGCATAAGTTTCTTTTCCCGATCCTCATGCAGACATCAGCATTCTGTGATGTATCTGGCATACTTCCAGGTCCTGTCAGCTTGGGGCTCTTCTTTGAGGCTATAGCAGTGTCAAACACAGAGGATACAACAGGGTTCCAGACTCTCTCTGTTTGCCAAAGGCCCAGGAGATCAGTACTTGTGATGTTTCTCTCTCTCTCTTAGTAGAGGCTTCTCTCACTCTCTCTCAGTGGCAGNTCTCAGTCTCTCTCAGTGGCAGAGTACACAGGATCTTTGCCAGCCTGGTGGGTACAACCAGCATGCTGGAGCCATGCCTGTCATGGCATATAGGCTTTTTGTGGTATTGTCCAAGGGCTTTCTACAGGCATTTTCTCCTTCTCCGCTGTGGTCAGGCATCAATGGAGGTAGAGGTTTAAGAGCTCACCTCTGTCTGGCACCTTCAAAGGCGACTGCTCTTGTGCGGCCTTGGAGGAATTGCCTTGTTTTGGCCCACTTCCAAGAACAGGAACAAGTGTGGCTTTTCTGTGTCTGAGCCCTCAGTGGAAAAGGGGAGGGCTGCAGGTTCACCCCCACAGAAGGGGGGTCGCAGGTACAGAGACAGACTTGTCTCTTTGGCCTCTCTGTGTTCGAGCTCCCGTGCAAAAAAGAGTCGTGGCTACCCCTGCAGAAGAGTCTCAGCCAGGCTGAGACTTTTCGTTTGGCTTCCACTCTTCGGTGGCAGGAGGTTGAGATCCATTGCTTGCCCCCCCTCCCCTACCACTTGGGGGTGGGGGGAATTCTCTCTCTCCTAGAGGAGCTCCCTTTCTCTGAAGATGTGTCACAGCAGAAGCAGGAGTGAAGATGGCGCAGATGACAAGAAGAAGGAAGGGATGAAGCAGGAATCACCTTCCCTTTGTGGACTCTGTCCACCAATCACCTGTAGAGTCCAGACACTGACGCAGGATGTCTGCTAGGAAAGATACCTCCAGCTTCAAAATAAAATGCTTTTTCGGCATAAAAGCACCACAACTAATATTTGAAAACTTGGTAATTTTCAAACCAGGAGATCAGCACCATTTTCCCTGGGGCCCAAGATTTAGTTTTAAAGAACTTTATAGATATACCTGCATGAAGCCACATGACCAAACACGAAATACTTTTCAATGAGTCTGGCAAGCTGAAATTGCCATGCTTTGCTCTATTCTGACCATTATTTAGAGTAATTAAATCCTGTGCCTTCTGGAGTGTTGGGTTTGTCATGGAAGAGAAGTCAGACAAATTGGCTGCTTCTAATAAAAACTCAATTATTATTTATTGAGGCTGCTGAACAAAGATTACTCACTAGCAACGTGGCTAGCACAGTCTACCTTGACACAATGTTTTAATGCAAGTACACAGTATTTTTCTGTACCTTGTCCTGTTCTGTGTAGTAATGGAAAGAATTGCTGATAACCAGATTCTTGTGCTGCCCATCTACTGCTCAGAAAGTACGTCTGAAATGAAGGCCATGATTTCATATTCCCAGCAGTTTAATCTCAAGTCCTTAACAAATGCTGCAATAATTTGGAACAATTATCTTTCTCAATTTTATTTCTGTAAGTTGAGTTTAGTGTTTCTACTCTAGTCATTTACATATTGCAATTGAATATACATTTACATATATATAATATATACATAGTTATGTGCATACATATATATATATATATACATTCAGAGACACCTCCCACTAGACTGGGTTGCTCAAAATACCACCCAAACTGACCTTGAAAACAACCAATGATAGAGTATCCACAGTTTGTCTGGGCAACCTGCTCCAGTGTCTTACCATGCTCACAATGAAGACGTTCCTCCTTGCATCTAATCTTAATCTATTTAGAGGCTTCTACTCCTGTGCTATCACTACAAGACTGTGTGAAAAGTCATTCCCCAGGTTTCCTGTACACCCTCTTCAGACAAAGGAAAATGAACAAGCCCAAATCCCTCAGTTTTTCCTCAAAGGAAAGATCTTCCTGTTCTTTGATCATCTTTTTAGTCTTATTCTTTACTGCAACACTGCCACAGCTCCATGTCCTTTTTTGCTGGGGGCTCCAGAACTGGATGCATACCTTAGGTGGGATCTCATGGATCTCATGAGACCAGAACAGAGGGGAAGAATTGCCTCCCTCAACATGCTAGTCACATTTCTTTTTTCCCAGGACACGCATGCTGGCTTCTGTTGAGTTTTTCACCTCGCAGCACCCCCAATCCCTTCTCTGGAAAGCTGTTCAGAAGCCACATTCTGCCCAGCCTGTATTTGTGCCTGGGATTGGACTGATGCAGATGCAGGATATTGGCCTTGGCCTTGATGAGCCTCATGGTGACCTGGGCCCACCTCTCAATTTTGTCAGGGTCCCTCTGGATAGCATCCCTTTCCTCTTGTGTGTCAAACGCAGCACACAGCTTGTTTTCATCTGCAAACTTTCTAAGGATGCTCTCAATCCCACAGTCCATGTCACCAACAAAGACGCTAAACAGCACTGTTCCCTGTGCCAATCCCTGGGGAAAGCTGCTTGTCAGTAATTTCCACTTGGACATTGACACATTGACCACAAATCCCTGTGTGCAAATCAGGTTCTCTTACAACAATTCCTCACCACCACATCTGAGATCTTCTCTAGTTATACAGTGCTTGGCTTTCTAGACACTGAGGTCTTCTATAATTTGGCTGGGATTTTTTTGTCCCTTAGTGAGTCTCTGCTTTGTTTCCTACACTGAAAACAGTCTTTTCATGGCTCTTGAGATTGTGCTGCTTCAACAATCAGTAATTGCCCATCAGTGAGCTGGTTGCTGTTCTGGGTCCTCTGTTTTCAACCCATGCCCATACATTCAGGGCCTTTGCTTCTTTCTCACGTTTAAGCTTACAGAATAACACGGAAAATCTGGTACAATGCTCAGGTTTGCAAAACAAGTTCTTGTAGCAAGCCGATAACAAGAGGGCAGGAGTGGGATCTGACACTGCTAGCAGAAAGCTTATGTTGTGTTGCTAGCACTGTTTATACAATTTCTATGGGCCATTAGGTACAGAAATGCTTATACACTTATTAGTGTGTTTATGTTTGGTTAAAAAATCCCCTAATATTAAAGTCTATTCAGTGTGCTTCCAACTTTCATGGGTGCAGCAGGTCTCTGCTCATCCAACCTTATTTCAGAAGGTAAAACAATCACTTTCCCATGAGAAATAGAAGACCCACTGAGTGCTCATCAGTTCTAGTGGGAGACAGACCTGTGGGAAGCATTTGGGGTTGTGTTATTAACCTAGGAACATGACTGACCATGTTCTACCAGATATTGCTGCTGTTTTTCCAGGAACTTTTACACACTTCCCTTGTTGGATGATTTCTCAGGGAATAACTGAGATTGCTATCTTTAGAGACATACGATAAAAAGCACTAACAAGAATGTTGTTATAACAGCTTCCCATCACTGCAAGGCTGGTTTATAAGCCCTTTCTTTACCTAGAAGCAGGACAATGGTTATGGCCAGATGAAGTGTTGTGAAGCAAGGGGGGAAAAAGAAATCAAACCTCTTGTCTGGGATCACAAAATAACAAGAAACTTTGCTCCTGTCAGGCTGACATAAGGTCACACGAGAGACTGAAGCAGTGTGGTTCGACTTAAAAAAAAACCACAGAAGATAAAATTTAATAACATTGTTAGGCCTTGACATAAATTGAAATCCATGTAAAATTGCTCATCAGTTTCCATTTTTGTTTTAGATGGGTGTCTAAATCCTCAGACAAACCTGTACTATAGGTGTCTTTGAAGATAAGAGGCTCTAATTTTAGGTCTATCTAATAGAAGGTTTACAAGCTTGAACCTAAGAGCTCCTTTCTCTAACCTCGAGAGAAGCTGCTTTATTTTCTTGTTTTACAAGAATGGAAACATTCTTCGTGGAGATACATGGAAACCTGCTGAAAAACTCTTGCGGCTGCCTATGGCTTTTTCAGTTTGTTTTTAGAGAGACAGTACTTACTGAAAGAACCAGTGTACTTTGCCCACATAAAATTAATCCTTCTAAAAGCTGACGACTGATATAAGCAATGTCCCCATAAACCTAGTGTCTTGAAGTCTCCTACTTCAGCAAAACACCACCTTAGAAAATCTTAACTGGGATTTGCTTCTTTATCTTCAGAATTAAAATATAACCCATATAGTTATTATAGCACACAAAGTAAAATATTTTGTCAACACCATGGTCTGTAAATAACTACTAAAATATCAATATCCAGATCCTGAAGCCATATCTCTTACAACTTAACCACAAATCTTTCAGTGAGAATAAAATTTTCTTATAGAAGATCTATTCAGACTACTATAGGCTAGTTTACTGCATTTTAATGGGAGAAGAACTTCCTGAGTCTCTGTGAAAGCATGACAGGTAGTACAAAGATTTGGGGAAAGAATGGTGGGAAGTAAGATAGCAGAAATTTTAGCTCTTGTTTCTCCAGTGTGGTAACATTTGGTACAAGATGTCAGGTAAGTTCAGGGTAATAACCAAGTTATCTCTCCTGACTCATCAAAACTTTCAGCACTACTTGTACAAAGCTGAAGAAGTTTCTGTGAGTGCAGTTTTCTGTGAGAACGTACATTTTATTATGTGACCTGCCAATGTCATTCAGGAAGTTATGATCTCCTCAGTTGTTTTCTTTCCTTGAGAAGATTTGTGGAGGGGAGTGGGGTGGGGGGTGGGTGTAATTTTATTTTTATTAATTTATTTTCCCTGCACAATTGTAAAGCATTTGAACTTCGGGGATTTTTTTTTTTTGAGCTGGACAAACTGTGCTTTTAAGTGCTGCCCTAATATTTACGTGATTTTTTTAAAACAAGTTCTCAGTGACTAGGTTAGCCCCCACTCTGTGTTTGTTTTCTGCAGTTATTTTAGTTAATGAGTTTGCTGGCTGGGATGTTTCTGGGAACAGCTAATTTTAGACAACTATTAAAAAATACTAACAGAAGGTGAATTTCACAAAATGCTGCTATTTGTAATGGAAGTCTGGTTTTTAGAGTTGTGGTTTGCTCATCCAATCAGAAAAACATATCATATGATTTATGTGTCTGCTCACACCATCTTGAATTTCAGATTTAAAATTTTATGTACTTACAACCATCTGCTCACAAGCTAAATTCGCACCATGGTTTTATCGGAGAAAATACATATATTTGGTAAACAGTTTTGAGTAGTTGATGAAGGGAAGGAAAATGCCATCTGATTTTATAAATAGTTCTTCAGGGCTTGGAGGTCACCTTTGTTTTCCTGCTTACTCAGTCTATAGTGTAATGTTTTGATAATTTCTCTTAGTTTGGTCTAGATAGCTCAATTTTTCCAATAGGACCCAGAGTTCATAGTTCATGAATTACTATTGTTTCACTTTGAGGGGATTAATGGCTGGATGCTAGATTTTCTCTAGTTTCCATATTTTGTTGTCCAAATGATTAATTACTGTCTTTAGCCACAACCTCTTCTGGAAATTAGCCTGAATTTGGTGCTCAGGAAAAGAGTAAAGATGTAATAATTAAACACTATGGGGGATTATTTTGCACAGGTTCAAACTTTTGTAGCAAGTCCTGAAGGTGCACCCAGGCTCCATGGCAGCAGCGAAAGGAGAGAGAAGTCAGGAGAGCAAACATGGGGCAGCCCTAATTCTTTTATGGCTCTCTATGGACAGAGAGAAGAAAAGCTGAGTGGTACCACCACCACTGTACCCATAAGTGCCATACACCTGTCTTCCTCTGCTTTGATATGGTGATATCAGTTGGGACCTAGATGCTTTTCTCTTCACCTTGTCTCTTGTCCAAGTAGAAACATTTCTTTCTAGACATTTATGGTCTTTATGTCAAGGTATGGAAAAAAACTAAACAGCTGGACTAATGTTTTATGGTCATTTCTATTCCTGTGTCTGGACAAAGCTCTGTTTGGTGTATTGTGAAGTGTGTCAGGACCCTGATCTTCTACCTGTACAGATCACAATCTTGTTGAAGGACAACAGATCTGCTACCCAGTCTGCACACCCAAGTTTTCTCTATGAATGAACAAGATCTGCAAAAAAAAAAAAAAAAAGGAAATGGTTTTAATCTTTAACTTACAAATAATGAGAAATTATAACAGTTTAGCCAGAGGATCTTAATTGATTTGGGTTGGTGCTTCTAGCACAGCAACCAGCTCTCACCAAGAGTTTACCAGGCAAAGAAGCAACTTTGCTAAAAAGACAACAGCTTATAGAACCCAACACCAAGAAGAAAAGGAAAAAAAAACCAAAAACCAAATAAGTAAAAGAATCAAAAAGATAAAACAGAAACTGTATTACAATGCCTTCACACACCCTGATAGAAATGGGCGACAGCTAACACATTGGGTTTTGGCCTAAGATGAGAACTCTGGGACAAGAGAGGGTACACCAACACTCATAATCATAAAGCCACCACACACACTCGCACCCCACTTTTGAGAAGAGAAAGGAAGGGGGCAGTGGCAGGAATACAGCACACAATATACATTTGGTTCTTGTGGATAAGTTTCTTTTCCCGATCTTCATGCAGACATCAGCACTCTGTGACATCTCTGATATACTCCTAGCTCTTGTCGGCTCGGGGCTCTTCTTTGAGGCTATAGCAGCATCAAACATAGAGGATACAACACAATGCCAGACTCTCTTGTTTGCCAAAGGCTTAGGAGATCAGTACTTGTGACCTCTCTCTCTTTCTGTTAGTAGAAGCTTCTCTCAGTCTCTCTCAGTGGCAGAGTGTACAGTATCTTTGCCAGCAGGGTGGGGACAAAGCCAACATGGCACTGGTCACATGGGGCAACGCTTGTTAAGAGAATAGGCTTTTCGGGGTCTTGTCCAAGGGCTTTCCACAGGCCTTATGCTGAGCCTTTCTTCTCCTCTGTGGTCAGGCACCAAGGGAGGTGGAGGGTTAAGAGCTCACCTTTGTCTGGCACCTTCAAAGATGATTAAGCTGTAGAGAAGCTGTGTGTAGGAGTTGCCCTTAGTTCAGCCCACAGCCAAGGACAGGAACAAGCTGGTGCTGGCTTTTCTGTGTCTGAGCCATCAGTGAAAGATAGAAAGGCTGCAGGTTCACTCCCACAGAAGGGGGTTTGCAGGTATGGAGAATGGCTTTTCTCTTTGGCTTCTCGGCATTCAAGCTCCCAAAACAAAAGAGGGCCATGGCTACCCCTGCAGAAAAGCTGCAGCAAGGCTTTTGCTTTCACCCTTTGGTGGCCTGGGAGTCACTGCTTGCCCTGCCCCTCCCCTCCTTAATAGGGTGGGCAGAGCTCTCTTGTGGAGGAACTCTCTGTCTCTCAAGA
>VZRI01000153.1:0-27996 GCA_013397515.1 Upupa epops | reverse complement strand
ACTAAAAGTAATTAACCAGCTAATTCTGCCCACTGTAGCCCATAAATGTGAGAGGTGGGTGGCAGGAGGATGGAGCAGGCTCTTCTCAAGGTCATCTGGTGCTAGAACAAGGGGTACTGGGTGCCAGCTGGAACAGAGGAGGTTTCATATAAATATCAGCAGGAACTTCTTCACAGGGAGGGTACTGGAGCACTGGAACAGGCTGCCCAGGAGGACTGTGGAGTCTCCTCCTCTGGAGATGTTCCAGACCCACCTGGATGTGTTCGTATGTGACTTGGTCTAGGTGATCCTGCTGTGGCAGGGGGATTGGACTGGATGATCTTTTGAGGTCTCTTCTGATCCCTAATGATTCTATGAGGTAGATGCTTGTGCACAGAGCAAGTTCATGCAGAAGAGCTGTCACGTCTTGAAAACTGAAGACTACCAGTTGTTTTTAAGAAGTCAGGGCAAGGCAAGTGGATTCCCCACTCAGGCATCTCAGTAAAATGCTTTCTGTGAGACAGAACAACCCTGAGATTGTGAGTCATTTTCCCCACAGATCTCTGTCAGTGCCTCTCTGACTGATAGATGTGTGACTAAGGGGTTTCAGACTCTTAGAAATGCAGAAAACTCTTCCCTTGTAGCTTTCTTGTGGCCCCTCCATGGAATACTTGCAGGATTCCACGAGTACTTTTCAGACAAGAATGGTAGAGCTGGTCAGTGTGGTTTTGCCAGGGCTTTTTATTTAAGGTGTTTGGGCTCTTGACAATCAGAAGGGTTGTTGAGCTCCAGCAGAATCTTCACTTCATAGAAATTTTCTGGAAAAAAGAATACACAGCTGGTTTTGACCGACAGCCGTTTGGTTTTGGTTTGAATGCTGAGCCAGCTAGGTTGCAGGAGTTGCTGCTCTGTTACCTATCGTTCCCTTCAGCATCATAGGATCAGCAAGGTTGGAAAAGCCCTTCAAGATCATCACAACTGCCCTACAACCCCTAAACACTAGTGCATCTCTCAAGCCATCATGTCTACCCATTTTTTTGAGCGCTTCCAGTGTGTATGTGCTACACACTGTGGGACACAGCTATAGGTTAGACAGGCAGCTCCTGCATCTCGAGGAGTAGAGTGAGCAGCCTAAGGCACAGAAGGGGACTATGAAATAGTTTTGTCACATCTGCCCTGGAAGATTAAAAGCTGTCAGATGGTTCTCAGCATGGAAAGAATCGTTCAGGTTGGAAAAGACCCTTGAAATCGTTAAGTCCAACCATGAACCCTGCTCTAGCAAGCCTATTGCTAAGAAAAAGGATGGTTCTATCCAGATCAGCAGTGTCTCTCACAGGTTACTTAGAAGAAGGCATCCTCTTCCATTCCCAAGCCTGGGGACTCTCAAGAACCTGTGTGATGTAGCAGAGGAACAAGAGCCATCTGCACATCGCTCCAACAACGTGGCTGCTTATTTATTTGAATTAGATTTTCAGTAGTTTCCCAGCTCCTGGGGTAATGTTGTTCAGAGCTGCCTATGAAAATCATCATCATTGGAGGGAAAAACAGTTCTGAGATGGCTCTCCTGTACAGCCCCTTGCTCCAGCAGTTACCAGCCATGAAAGCAGAAGGCTGCATGTTCTGTCAGAGCTTTATACCTCGCTCTTCAGTGTCCATTCCTGAAATGATTCCCAATTTAAGTATCTCTGGAATGCTTGTAAATCTCTTACGAGTTCTTTATGCCACAACTAACGGATAGACAACGCATTAAACCTGGCAGCAATGAGACACTACAGGAGTTGCTGGCTGAAATAGCCTCCTCTTAGAGTTCATGTGCAAATACAGTAGCATCTTTTATCCAGAAACATCGTTTGTTATAGTGCACTGCTCCCAGCTTTCCTCCTAACTCCTAGATAGATGGCTTATTTAGAGAAACCCAAACTATTGATGGCAGCAAATTGAATTATTCATATGAGTCGCATAAAAGAATACCTCTGAGCTCTCTTAAAAAACATCTTCTTTTCCCCAGCAATGTCTGAAAGCGTCTCTGCAAATGAAATAAACAGAATGTTCTGAGGAGGGAAAGAAGAAAGGAAAGGTAGTGCTTTCAAGCTAAACCTGCCTTATCTTTTTCCCCTACAAACTGCTGTATGCTGCTGTGAAATGCAGCTCTTGAACGTAAGCATCAAAGTGTGAAGACTGAAGGTAGATCTTAAGCCATGTCCTGCTCCATCTAACCCCTCTTCTCAACATTCCCGAGCATCTTCTGGCCTTGTCTCTTCTGCAGTATGAAGAGAAGGCCCTGGAGGGGTTTATGCACATCAAAACATGCTTGCTTTAAGTGCTTCCAGCTTGCAAAGTCTTGGTTGGTCCTGCACCGTGATGATAAGACCTGAGCCTCCCCTGGGGATAGGCAACCAGACAGCGTGTCTGAACACCCCCTTGGGGAGCTGAGTATGATGGGGTTCCCCTTCCAGAGACAAATTGATGAGGAGGAAGCCTAGTGCAGACGTGGGATGCTGTAGCACAGATGATGTCCAAGGTTGGTTTTGCATGCTTGATGTTCTTGCTTGTATGGCCATTTCCCTTAGGGTGCTGCATCTGATTTCCCCTATTGAATTGACTGGTGCTCTCAGTGCTCTTGTGAGGTAAGAAAACTGTTCTCTGTGTTCTGCACCTGGGGGACTGAAGAAAATGATGCAACAGATGACTTTCCCAAGCTTGCCCAGGGATGTGTTTGTTGTGCCCCTGGGAATGCCATTGTAGTGTCTTCTGGCCAGTGAGCGGCACATGCCCAGAAGAGCACAGGGACGTGGGATAAGGGTACAGGGAAGTATGGAAGTAGTTGGGTTCTTAGCATCATCCAGCTTTGTGTATTGGGTTGTTTCTTCTGGGAACTCAAGTGGGATGCCCTTGTAGAAGAACCCTGAAAGGGCTGTGCAAAGCAGAGAGGTGCTGAGAACAAGACAGAGTGCCATCAGCATTTTGCCACTGCGTTAAAGTTCAGGGCAGTTAAGTTACTTCTTAAACACTTCATGTAGACAGAAAAAGGCAGAGAAAATAATCAGATGGAAGTAGCAGCCTCCTTACAAGGAGTGCTGTGAAAGGGTGGGATGCTCTGTTTTTGTAGAGAAGGTGGCCGAGGGCTGTACTAGCTTGTTGCACAAGATCACGAAGGTGAAGGAGGAGCTGAACACACAGACTCACCATTTGCAAATCTGCAATATTAGAAGCAGGGGAGACACTTGAGGGAGCTGTTAAAGATCATTGTTCACCCACAGAGCAATGAACACTTAATGACTTGCTGCCAGAAGAGGTTTTGGTAGATCAGCAAGTTCAAAAGGGATTCGATAGATTCATGGGTGAAGAATCCATAAACAGATACTGCAAGGAATTGGCAAAGTTGTTCTTTTTAATACCTCACACAACAATTCTGGGTGCTGGGGGAGCATGAAGAATGGAGTGGAAAGAGCCTGGATTTATGCCATGTCTTCCTGCTCCTGTCAGAGGCAGAGCATGAGGTCCAACTGGCCATTAGTCTGACCCTAGAGGACACACTTTATGCCCCTGGATTCACTCACAGACACCGTATTAACAGGGTACAAGAGAGATTACATTGAATTTGCATTTGATTTATTTTTCTCCCTTAAAGGAGATCCCACTGGAGATACTGAGCCCTACGTGAAGGGAGCATGGCTACGAGGTCACCTAGAGCAGTCTTCAAGTCCCTTCCTATGAATCTTGTTAATTGCAGCCAGAGCCCAGAGTGATTTCCTTTCTCATCACCACTCCCCTGAGTTTTCAGACACTATGCAGTGAGGTCCCTGGGCTCCAGCTCATGAGTGCTAGGAGCTCTGGATGAGCTGCACGCTGCCACTTGCAGAAAGTGGGGATGGGACACACTTCTTTGAGCACTGCACCTCCACAGAAGCTCTGAAGCAATAGGAGGAAGGCCACCTCCTGTGCTCCAGCTTAAGTAACATACTGCTATTGCTCCTGCTGAAGTGGCCAAGTGAAGAGGAATATCACCTTAATTTTCTTCAACAGGCAGTGTTGAGACCATCTGTTCTGCTGGAACCACCTGCTCTACTCCTCCTGGGAGGAACCTCTGTGTCTACAGACTGTGGAAGTCTTTCTCTCCCTGAGCATTAGCCCAGAAGTTATGCCCTGTGCCATGCAGTGTAGCATGCATTATTGCATCACATTCACTGCAGCCTCACCCTTCTCACCAGCTTCTGTTCTGAGATGCTGAGCACCACATCTCTGTGGTGGCAGCTGGCCCTCCCACAAAGGCATGAGTGTGCTGTGATGTACGTGGACCTTCCCCACAAATTCAGAGTTGTTGGGAGCTTCTGTCACTCACACAAAGACAGGGATATTTACTTAGTGGCTGTGATTACTGCTCTCCCAGAGAGGGTGATTTAGAAGTCTCTGACAGCTGGCCTGGTTTACTATGGGTCTGTTTACTGCTGTCTGCAGGAATCCCCTTCTGGTGGCAATGTCTTATATTTCAGTTAGTGAGGAGCTATAGGCAGGCTGGCTGGGGGTGTCTACAAAACATCACAAGGGAGACAATCAAAATCCTGGAGGACAGGAGGAGGAATGGGCTTGAACATTTGCATCTGGCTGTTTTTAACCTGATGAGTTTTGGTCTCACAAGGTTGTATAAGAAAAGCTTTCCAAGCAAGGAGAGCAGGGAGCTGAGGGAGTTGACGGCTGCAAAACAGGTCATTGCCTAACCCACGTAGTGTATCGCCAGCCAGCTTCCCACTAGAGTCCCCAGGTTCTTCTGTCCAGATCCATCTGCAGTCTTCCTATCCTCGAGGAGATCAACACCCTCCATCCATCTTGGTGTCACCTGCAAACTTGCTGAGGGTGCAATCAATCCCCTCGCCCAAATAATTGAGAGATATTGAACGACTGGCTCAAAATCCAAGCCCTGAAGAAGGCTGCTGTGACTGACTACCAACTGGCTATAACTCTGCTCACTGCTGTCATGGGTTTACCTCAAGATGAAGTTAACCAATTAATGTGTTAATGAGCTGAAACAGAACTAAACAAGGAGGGTTTGGCAACCACTTCCTAGACTTGCAGGCAGAACCATAAAATAACTCAATTTGGGGGAAAAAATGGCATTTACATCTCCCCACATAAAACCCCCCACCACAAAGACAGAGATGAACCCCGTGTTCTCACATAACTGGGCCAGGCTGCTGTCTCCAACCTCTCAAAGGGAAGAGACTTCCAGCAGGTCTTTTCCCCTGTGGAAACGCAGAGTCCGTTCAGTCCATACACACGTCCATCAGCATCAGTTTAAAGTCCAGTTCTCTGTTCCATCTGCTTCCAAACCAGTCCTCCATTTCCATAATCTTCCCTGGCACCGAGTTCAGGCTGGCAGGCCTGTAATTTCCCAGTCCTCCTTCTGGCTCGTCTTGTAGATGCATGTTACACATCATTTAAATACCTTTAAAATAGAAAGGGATCAACTGCAAAACTCCAAATGCTAAACATCAACGTAAAACCAGGCAGGGTAACCCAACTAATACGTTACCAGGACAAAGAATCCACGATGGAAACGTGTTTTAGGGACATCATCTTTTAGGTAAGCATCAGCCAGATGCTGCTTGGCGATGAGTAATGTGCTGGAGCAGAGCAGTGACGAACTACAGCCCCTGTAGCTGATCCCCCCCCCCCCCAGCACGCTGCCTTTGATGGCTGCTGCCTTTAGGTGAGCTCACACTGTTTGCAGAAGAGCGAAGGGATGCAGAGAATAGCGTGGTTAACTGCATTACAGCAACAGACATTGTGCCGAGGGAAGCAGAGCACCGATTATGCTATAGTTGCATCATGTGTTGGTCTTTGTTGAAAAACAGACCGCTGGACCATCTGGATTTGAAGCAGATCCCACAGGGCCATACCAGAAATTAGGTTTTATGCAGTGCGTGCGTGTTGCTGAATTGATTGCTTTGGAAGAGAAAAGAAGTAATAGCAAACGGGCTGTTTCCTGAGTATCCATCAAATATCGCTGGCAGCTGTGCTTCACAGCAGACCCCGGTGTCTGACTGCTCCAGTGTGCCTAGCATTTTAATACTGGAAGGGATTCTCTGACCATCAAGTCTCACCGCCGGGATGTCACAGGCAGCCCAGGGCAGGCTTTCTGCAGAGCCTCTGCTCACTCGGAATATCTTGGTTGAGGTAAAGCATATAAACCTGCAGCTTTTCGAGATGGCTAGCCTTGATTTTTAAGAAGAGGCTTTGTGTGAAATGAAAATCCATTACCGCTGCAGTAAAGCGTTCATCACCACCTCTGTTAAAAATCTGCACCTCGTGGCTGCTCTTCATCTGTTCTACTTTCAGTCGCTGGGGTTTCTTCTGCTTTTCTGCCAAATGAAAGAGCTGTCTCTGATCAGGAATTATCTACTCATGCAGGCACTTACAGACTGCGAGGAAATTGCATCTTAAATTTATCTTGGAAGTGAAGTTGGCTTCTCTGCTTTATTCTTCCTGTAGATGATGCTCTGCAGGATGACACACGTACCTACCACCTTCTGATTCCTCCAGCATCCTATGGAAATGGTGATACCAGACCTGGGTCCATTACATGTGTGGCTGTAGTACTGTGTAGTTCTGCACCTTTCCTTCCTTCCTTCTCTGTGGATCACATTCATTCCTCTTGGGGTGCTGTGGAAGTGCCACCCTGGCAGGGTTTCAGTAGTGGGGAAGGTAGCTGCTGCTGTGCCCCTGTGAGCAGCTTCAGGTCAAACCCACCTCTGGCCCAGGTTGAGCCAATCGGCACCTCTATCACAAACATTTAAGAGGGGAAACTTCCTGGGCAAGTTTCTCTTGCCTGTTTGCTTAAGGCCTTTTGTTTAGGAGCTCCGTTTTGTTTGGGGAGACTGAGATGCAGCCATGAGGTTGGTGAGGAGGGAGGATGCACAGAGACAGCTACAGTTTCTAACTGTGATGTAGCTGCCTTCCTTCCAGTAAGGTTTTGCACAGAGGTCTGCATTCAGTGAGGAATTATGCAACTGTAAAAGGACTTTTTGAGAACATTTTTGGCTGCCTCACCTCAGGCTGCAGGTATTCCCAAGGTGAGTTTAAAAGATTTGCTTTTAAAAACTCTAACTGTGATAACCACAGCCTCGCTGCCTGTTGCTGCAGGTGGACTCCCTGCAGGTGAGGAGGAAGCCACCAAAGAGCAGAGTCTCATCTACTCCTCTGCTGGAGAATTGTACTTGCACAGCAGTCAAGTCCCCTGTGGATTAGTCAGAAATCTTCTGCTAGGTCAACGCTGCTGCAGCTTGACCACAGGACAGCGAAGGAATACACCTGAGCAGAGGCTTCTGCCTACACACTGCAAACCCAGCAGCATCTCACTGCTGCTGGAGCAATTAATGCTTCCTCCTCTTACCTTGCTTCCTTATGCTTAAGTCTGCACCACGTTCATCACCTTATCCCTAGCAGGTAATGTCTGGCTGATATTCTCCTGGCCAGCTGAGTAGTGGCCTTCCAGGATGCTAGTGCTTGAGTTGGGAAACACAGGGCACCCAATGCTTACAGCCCCTTTCGCATGAAATCCGTGACATTACGTTTCTGAAGTGCCAGCCTCTCCCAGGTCCCTCTGGTTAGGGTGAATTTCTTCGTTAGCTCTGTCTTTCATTCGTGCTGCTTGCAGTTAGTTCCAAAACTTCTTGTTTCCTGCTTTCAAGCTCATGCAATAGTGATGAAGGTTGTAATGTCGTCAGTGAAGGGAGATTCCCCTGCTGTTTGCGAGGAGAACCCTTGCTGCCAGTGTTCTGCGTGTAGTACCAGAGAAAAACTGTGCTGACACTGACTGGATTGGCTCCCCCCAGCACTGGGGCTAACAGGGCAGCTGCAGCCCGACCTGCAACCTGCAGAGACAACCCTGGCTCTGAGCTGTGCTCCCACTTCTCTCCTGTTTGACTCTGGTGCAGACTAAAGGGTTTGGATGTCTCAGCCTCCCCTGACTGTGCTACTGGAACAAGGGGTTAATGCCCTGGTGAGTCGGCAGGGCAGAGAGGGAGATGTGTCCTGGCTACAGGCTGGAGTGGCTGCAGAAGGGCAGGCTAACTCCAGGTGTCCTGTTGTTGTGGGGTCACAGTGGAGCAGAATGGGTGCACAGGCCCTGATAGATAGAGTATCAGTGTCTCTGGGGATGGCTCTTATCTAGAGACCCTTGCATGGTAGATGTCAGGGTGGGTATCACCTTCTACCATGGGTTCTGGAGACATACCTTGATGTTGAGAAATAGCCCTGGTGTGACTGCAGATGATTTATGGGCAGATGATCACAGCTTTTTCCCACAGCAGGGAAGAAGTAATGGTGTCACTAACCAGCACCTCGATGTTTCTCTCTCTTGCTGCTCCAGAGCGATTACTCGAGCGACACTGAAAGTGAAGACAATTTCCTGATGATGCCACCAAGAGATCATCTCGGCCTCACTGTGTTCTCCATGCTCTGCTGCTTCTGGCCGTTGGGAATTGCTGCTTTTTACCTTTCTCATGAGGTAATGTTAAAACACCTCTTACAATTCAGTTCAGCATCCACAGAGTAGCCACCACCCCACAGCAGGGAGATGCTCTCCGTCATAGTGAGAGGCAGTTAAACAGGAGAGCGCCTTCCTCACCTTGATGCACCCCTGAGGCAGTGACAGTTGTCTTGTGAGATACTTTGCCGAGGGAGGAACCTATAAAATATTGTTGGTTGAAGATGGTTATCAAGTTCCATGTGAGGTTACACGATGTCTAGGTAGGGTTTTCCCGTGGACAGGACTTTTGAGTGGAAAACACCCCCGGTATCCCAAGCACTTGGATATTTCCATTGGTGAAACAGATCTATTTGTTCCCAAGACAATCATCTGGAAAAAGCAAACCAGGTAATCTCTTTCCAGAAGCAGAAAGCCCATTTCTGTTGTGCAGAAGTGAATTTGCTTTGCAGGAGCTGTTTCCTTTCCCACTCAAAAGTCGCTCAGTCTGTTCTTCCCATCCAATATTGAACTAGAAATACATCTTAACCGGAGTGTTTTGGTTTATATCCTTCCTGCGGTGGGCTTACTGGTTTCCAGCCTGTGCCTGACTAACATTCACCTCATGCTTCATCATTTGTTTCCTAGGCTTCAACAGATGTCCCTGGGTGGGATCTTTCCCTACTGCTGCATCCAAGGCAGGGTTGAGGGTTTCTCACCGTTAGCAGCAGGTTTGCTTTGTGCTGGGGATAACCCTTGGTTCGTTTCCTGGGGTAGCTGCTTTCAGGAGGGCTGGGGTTTGCTAGCTAAGCAGTAGGGGAAATAATTGAGTCAAATAAATGTAAGAGCACGCATAATTAAGTACTGAAACACAGTAGAGCTGAGAAACTAAGTGCCCTGAGAGCCAGTGCATCTGCATTAGCTGTGAACTGGTCCTGGGAGCCAGCATGAGTCCAGAAGACCCTACTACCTCTATAAGAGCTTAAGAAAGGTGGAAAAGGCAAAGAAAAGCTGCTAATGTTGTCCTGATGGATTTAGACGTTGGGAAACAGCAATGTAGGTATTGTTTGGTTTAGCATAATGATGTGATTGATTTAGCCACAGCTGATGAAGCTGCCTATAAGTAGGAGCTGTCAGCAGGAAAGGTCAGGCGGGTGCTTTGCTGAGAAGCAGTAGATTAATCTTTGTTAGCTGACCCCTTGGATGCTCCAAGGCAGGCTGTGGCTAAATTCAGCCAGGAGGAAGGACTCTCTTTCCGTGGAATCTTGACTTCTGCTTTGTGCTTTTACATTGAAGTGGAGGGGTTTTTTCATCTCTCCCACTACAAAATGATAAATAATCATGCCACCACCCCTGCATACTCCTTTCCTTCAGTCTCTCCTCTTAGCTCTCTGACTGAGACAGCTGTGAACTCACTCCACAAATCTCTTGCAAAACGATGGTTAAGTCCTTGCTCTTCCTGCTCAAGCACAGGCAGACCAGTCCATCTGCTCCGAGTTCACAGGTACCTTCACTGCCCATCTTCCCTGCCAGCAGGTTCATCACAGCCCTGAGAAACCACAAGCCTTCACTGAAACTGGCTCTTTTTGAGCCAGTCCAACAAATTCTCACTTTCTAGAGGAGAAACAGACTGAAACGTAGGGCAAAACCCTCTACAGCTGATGAGTGCCTAGAAGAGCCGGTGTACCCAACCAGAAGCCTGCCTGTTAGCTAAGCTAACACCAGCAGTGCTATCAACCCACATTTTGGAGCACAAACCATTCACAACAATGTTTTCTATGTGGGGTAGTAAAACATTATCTCCTATTAGAGCACGATTCCTGTTTATAGTAGTCTCTTCACTCCTGAGTAGCCTTTGAGGTCTCTCATGAATAGGAAAAGCTAAGCCTAACGCTCCCCGTCCTTTATCGAAAGCCAGAGCTATAACTGGAGATCAATACTTCGTGCTTGCCTTCAACCCCTTTCTTTGCAGTTGCTTGAGCTCTTGAAAATTTCATCGTTTCAAGAGTCTCCTGGGTAGTTCTACTAGAAAACAGTGAGGGGGAAACGATAAACGTGGAGGAACTTCAAAATCACCCGGTGGATCCTTTGTGCCAGAATTTAGAGCTGGAGGGGGACTCCATAAAAAACACAACCAACAGTCTGGGTTTCCTTGAGGTGTGCAGTGCCCTGACATCTCCTGCTAATCAGGGCTTCACCTCTTCTTGAACTACAGCCCAATCCAAAGGGACAGGTGCTGTCAGTTTATTCCTGCAGCACCTGGCAGTGTGTTTACATCACGGGTGGTGTCCAGTGGCCTGGCAGGGAGGGATGTGGCAGTACTGGTTGACAACCAGCTAAACAGGAGCCAGCAGGGTACCCAAGTGGCATGAAAGGTCAATGGCTTNAGACTCAAGGGGACCTTCTCTATCTCTATAGCCACCTGAAGAGAAGCTGTAGTCAGGTGGGGTCAGGCTCTTCTCCCCGCACCAGGATGAGAGAGCAGGGCCTGAAGCTGCCAGGGGAGGGTTAGGTTGGATGTTAGGAAGCCCTTCCTCAGGGAAAGGGTGATCAGATGCTGGAATGGACTGCCCAGGAGTCCCCATCTCTGGAGGTGCTGAAGGATGGACTGGCTGTGGCCCTTAGTGCCCTGCTCTGGCTGATGTGGGGATGTTAGGTCCTAGGCTGGGTTTGATGATCTCAGCAGTCTTTTCCAGCCTCAATAATTCCGTGTTTCTATGTCGTGGTGCAGAAGAACGATGCAAAGATGGATGCTTTGAGGTTTCAGAGGTGCTTTTCTCAATCAGAATGGTTTTGTTTTCTCTGTGCTCCATACAAATAACGTGCTTACTGGAGGGGCTATTTCTGCTCTGTGTGGGGCTTAGTGTTTCCACCTGAGCTGTTGCCAATGTGCTGCTGACTCAGGGCTTCTTGGAAGCTATCTGTGTGGAATGACACGGGACCTGCCTGTGTGGTGGAAATGAAGATGTGTGTCATGGTTAGCCGAGCCATCAGGGAGGAGCAGCAGTGGATTCAGCAATGCATTCTATGATGATAAAGCCAGTTCCTTTCGAACTGGGCATCTGCTGGTGATCATCTTATCCCAAGCAACACTGAGAATTCCTGCTTCTCATCTTCCCTCTGTAAAACATATCTTTCCTCATGATGAGGGTGCTGAGACACTGGAACAGGTTGTCCAGGGGGGTTGTGGCTGCCCCCTCCCTTGAAGTGTTCAAGGCCAGACTGGCTGGGGCCTTGAGCACCGTGGTCTAGTGGGGGGGTCCCTGCTCAGGGCAGGGGGGTTGGAACAGGGTGATCTTGAAGGTCCCTTCCATCCTGAACCTTCTGATGAAACAGAGAGCCCAAGCCCATCACAAGTTGTGTACTTCTCCATTAACCTTCTTCTGGTTTCATCTCTATTTTCCTTCCTAAAACTGTCCTGCACCCAGTGCTTGTGGCTACCTAGTCCTGCTCCGTGTCTCAGTAAGCTGCTGCCAGAACCTGGCCATTGTCTTCACTTGTATCCCATCTATTATCATGCTTACTGCTTCTGGCTATGTGGTGGGGGATGTGACCCCCAGTGCCTGCAAAGGCACAGAGTGTCTTGGTCACATCACCATCACATCAGGCGGTACACACTTCCACACTTACCTCAGTGCTCACAGCTAAAATCATAGAATCCTAGAATCATTAGGGATGGGAAGGGATCTCGAAAGATCATCCAGTCCAATCCCCCTGCCACAGCAGGATCACCCAGACCAAGTCACACAGGAGCACAGCCAGGAAAATGCAGGGTCTGTGCCCACATCAGCCATTCTGGCCAGTCCAGAGCCCACTGCTTGGAGTAACCAGTCAGGAGGAATAAGCTCTCTGAGGACTCTGATTTTTAAGAGTAGACAGTGTTTACTGGTTGATTTTCCACAGGGGTGTATGAGCTATTCAGTTTGGCATTTTTGAACTCAGCTGCTTTCCCAGCAGCTTAGAGCTGAGTCTGAGGGCTCAGGCAGAGGGGTTTCATGCAGGAAACCTTTGCAGAAGCCGGTGGGTGCCTTTCACTGGAAACCTCTCCTCTACAAACGGTGTTGAATGAAAAAAACCCTCATAATATTGATTTTTCTCCATGAATCTCCACTCTTTGGAGTCACAGAATGATTGAGGCTGGAAAAGACCTCTAAGATCATCAAGCCCAGCTTAGGACCTAACATCACCACGTGGGTACCCAGGTCTTGACTTTCACAGAGGTTTCTACCCTTGTAGGCAAATCCGATGCTTCGTAAGTCAAAAAAGCTACAGAGAGTCTCTCTGTCCCTATCCAGTTTCCTATTAAACCTTTCAGCCAATTCATCACGATTTCTTCTTGAGAGAAGACAGCGCTGCAAGACCTTTTTGTTTGAGTCTGCAGTTACTTTAAGCAGAGAGTGAGATACCATGGCACATATCTCTTTCTCTCTATCAGAGACCATGCTGGTGCGAATGAGCCTCACGGGTATAAACGTGTTCTCCTGTGGGACACAAGGCACACTCACCCCCTGCTAAGTCCCACTGAGAAATAGGACACACAGTCCCAGTTCTAGGGGACTGATTCAGCGCCAACTGGGACAGACAGAACCAAGGGCGCGTGCGACACCTCTATTCAGCTTCTGCGCAGCCTCCGTGGAGCTGTGTCAGCCTGGCACAGAATTACACCTGAACAGTCCCACTGGACTGTGCTCAGCATTCTTAGGTGCTAAAATAGCCTCCCAACCTGCTTTTCTCTCCGGCAGCACGAGACTTGCCAGGCGGCAGATTTGCAATCCAAGCACAAGAGAGCAATAGCTTCCCGTCCGCTGTGCTTACCGCCTGCTGTAATTATCTCTCTCACAGGGTGATCGAGGGATGCGTAGCTCCGCAATTATTTCCCCAGCCCATGGATTGCTTGTGTGGGCACAGCTCCAAATGCCATCGCTCGTATTGTCTTTAGAGAAAAGTGAGGGCAAAAGGATTTTCTCTGGTTTGCATGCAGACACGAGGCACCAGGCAAAGGGGAAAGCTCTCTTCATTACAACCTCGCAAGCACTCGGTTCTTTCCTTCCAGTTTTCAGAGACAGAGAGACTTTGGAAAAGCTCTGTGTGATGTTTCAGTGGTCACTGGGGAGAAGAAAGCGAGCATTCTTGTATCCCACTGCCATGGAGAAGACAGTATGGACGTGATTGCTCTCTACAGCTGTCTGAAAGGGCGTTGTAGAGGGGTAGGGGCTGGGGTCTTCTCACAAGGAAACAATGACACAGGGAACAGCCTAAAGCTGCATCAAGGGAGGGTTAGGCTGGACATTAGGAGAAGTTTTTGCTCTGAGAGGGTTGTAAAGCACTGGAAGGGGCTGCCCAGAGACCTGGGGGGCCTAGTGACCAGCAGGATAACTATGAGCCAGCAATGTGCTCTTGTGGCCAAGAGGGCCAACAGCATCCTGGAGGGGANTGATAGGACAAGGGGCACTGGCTGCAAGCTGAACATTCCATATTAATATCAGCAGGAACTTCTTCCCAGGGAGGGTACCAGAGCATTGGAACAGGTTGCCCAGGGGGGTTGTGGAGTCTCCTTCTCTGGAGACGTTCCAGACCCGCCTGATTGTGTTCCTGTGTGGTCTAGGTGATCCTGCTGTGGCAGGGAGACTGGACTGGATGATCTTTCAAGGTGCCTTCCAATTCCTAATGATTCTAGGATTCTGTGATCAATGAATGGCCCGATTGCTTTAGCCCTTCAGCTAATATTAAACAATTGGAAAGGTAGCTGGCACAAAACATTCCCTAGGGAATTTCATTATGCAGCTGTTTTATTACGAGGAAGTTTGGGGAGAGAAGAGAACCAGACTTAAATGTTTGAGGAGATGAAGGCTCTCTTTTATTAATAAGAGCATCCTGCACAACAACAAACTTAGTGCATTGATTATTCTGTGCCAAACATTTATGCCTCAAGCATTGTGCTGAGCCAGCCAGAGCCCAGAGACATATCCATACCGTCATGCTCCAAGGGTATAAAGCATTGCTACTCCCTCCTGGCATCCTCTTTTCATTCTGCTGTTACTTTATGTTGCTCATGTATTGGCTCGTTATTTCCCAGACTTATGAAACAGCAAGGATTGTTTCAGTGCAGAATAATGCCCCTTCAACAGGTTTCTTGCATGTCTGCCTCTGTACTTGGTGTGTCTCTAGCGTCCACCAAATCGTCATCTGAAGAGGAGGGTAATCACTCCTCCACAACAATGGACATTGAGGTGATTCTCCCTAATAACAAACAATTATTTAGCCTTAGGCAGTGGATTTGGGGTGTTTTCTAGCTTAGACAGCAAGGACACAGAGCTGCTGGAGGGTGTCCAGTGTAGAGCAACAAAGATGACGAAGGAAGCAGAACAGCTCCCTGATGAGGAAAGGCTGAGGGAGGGAGCTGGGTCTCTTGAGCCTGGAGAAGAGGAGGCTGAGGGGTGACCCCATTAATGTTTATAAATAGGTGAGGAGTGGGTGTCAGGAGGATGGAGCCAGGCTCTTCCCAAGGGCATCTGGTGATAGGACAAGGGGCACTGGGTGCCAGCTGGAACAGAGGAGGTTCCCTATCAATATCAGCAGGAACTTCTTCCCAGGGAGGGTAACGGAGCACTGGAACAGGCTGCCCAGGGGGGTTGTGGAGTCTCCTTCTCTGCAGATGTTCCAGACCCGCCTGGATGTGTTTCTGTGCGACTTGGTCTAGGTGATCCTGCTGTGGCAGGGGGATTGGACTGGATGATCTTTCAAGGTCCCTTCAGATCCCTAATGATTCTATGATTCTGTGATGTTGACAGAAACACAAAGAATTATTAGCAGATCACAGGTAAATATGATTTTCACATCTGCAAAGGTACAGAGACCTGCACAATCACACATTCCAAGTGAGAACACACAAGGAGCATGCTCACCATCCAAGGGCAAAACTATGGCTCATAGTTTTGCTCCACCCTAGCAGATCACCCTCCTGAAGGAGCCGTGAGGACAGCCCCGTTACAGATGTGCATATGGAACATGGTGCCTCTGTTCTGGCCTTTCCAGTGTCTGCTTCAGCTATCAGAAAAGCCAGAAAGCTTTCGATGCTGCTTCAGAGTCCTCATGATGTTGTGAAGCTCCTATTGTTGAATTCTCTTGTATTCTGCTGTAGCAAGGAGAACAAAGTGTGTGTCTGGAGGAGCTCTTTGGGCGCTGTTATCTAACAGACCTTTTTTTCATCTGGTGCTGTGGCAGCAGCCTTCTTCCCTAGCAGAAACAAATGAAAGGAAGCACACACATCTGAAGTTTAATGTATAGAGAGGTAAACGAATGGATGTTTTCAACAGCAAAGACTTAACCTTAACCTTTTATCTGTCTGCAGAATACTGAGTTACTTTTCCACTTAGAAATCAGCATCACAGAGCCAGCTCTATATCCTAATCTTGAGTATACAGCTTGCTCTGTCTCAGCAGCTGCTCTGCTGAGAACTACTGAATTACTACTCTGTCTGGATGCACAGCAAAGTGAATTGATCACTTCTAATTAGAAAAGCACTCAGAGTACTTGAATCTAGTGAGACAGGCACCCAAAGGTGCCTACAGACAGTAGTAACTCCTCATTGAACTGATTTCTTGGCAGCAGCAGGAATAAAGTATGTGTTATTCATACTTCTTTTGGCATAGACTACATGAACCAGGTGAAAAAGAAGGGGTTAGAAGCTACCTCTGCAGCTGTGCAGTTTGTATCGACACTACCTTCAAGGTCCCTACCAACCCCTAATGTTTCTCTGATTCTATGATCTGAGATAGTAAGGACAATCTCTTTCAAGTTCAGTTCAGTCCCAGCCAAATCACTAGAGAGCCAACAAGAAATAGACCTGTCCCATTCCAAAGCGAGACATTGCATTTTATTCCCCTGACTCTGGACAAAGTATTGAGGCAGCCACTAGCCATTTGGGCTACCAGGGGTGTAAAGGCGTACAGATACCCTTCTCCTTCCATACCTTTGGCCTTCATCTGTGACGGCCTTGAGCTTCCCTGTTAACAATCTCTGGGTGACCCTGTTTTCAGCCCCTGTTTCATTTGTGCCTAAACCAGTTGAAATCCCTCCCTAAGCAGTGAAAGATGAGTTAATTACCCGGTGCATTGGTGGCAAACACCATTTCCCAACCTGAACAATAACAGTTGCTCCACTCTTTGCCTGCAGCTGTATCCGCAGAGGTAGGCACGGCATCCAGTGTACCTATCGAGGCACATGATGTAGTGTTGGTACTAAAACTAACGTGCTTTCTGTGCTCGAGGGACAAAACCCCACCGACTATTTCATACTATAGAAAGAAAATCTTTCTTCTCTCTTCCCCTGTACCAGCTTGGTATTAAAATACAGTCGTGATGAGGCACAAGGAGCAATGAGTTATGAATGGTATTCTCACATCTTGTATTGTTTCCAAGAAGTGTGAAATAGTCAAGATTGCTTGGGTGAACACAAGTCCATGCCTGTTTATAGAGGGACTCAGCTTCCTCTGAGAGGATTGGGCAAGGCTAGACATGGAAAAAGAGGGGGTCACAGCATAGAGCAGGAGACATGGTGTTGGCAGTCCCTGCTTGATTCTGTTCCTCATCCTGCCTTTGTTGGAGTGAGTGAAGTCCAGGAGAAAGGATGCAGTTCAAGTCAGTTGCTACCCAGAATTGCCAGTCCCCAGTCCCAAAGACAGCCAGTGGATGTTAGGGTCTATACCAGTGTCAGGAGTTGAAGCCAGCAGGACTAGGGATGCAATTCTCCCCCCGGACTGAGCACTGGGGAGGCCTCTTCTTGAGTACTGGGGGCACTTCTGAGCATCTCACTTCAAGAAAGAGATTTAGGGACTGAGGTGGGTCCAGAGGAGCAATGAGGCTGGGGAAGGGGCTGGAGGGAAAGGCTGACAAGGAGAGGCTGAGGGAGCTGGGGTTGTTTAGCCTGGAGAAGAGGAGACTCAGGGAGGACATTCTCCCTCTCTATAACACCTTGAAGTGAGGTTGTGGTCAGGTGGGGGTCAGGCTCTTCTCCATGGAGCTAGCACCAGGATGAGAGGGCAGGATCTGAAACCACCAGGGGAGGTTTAGAATGGATATTAGGAAGCTCTTCCTCATGGAAGTGGTGCTCAGACCCTCGATGGACTGCCCAGGTCAGTGGTGGAGTGTCTGTGTCTGGAGGTGTTTAAGGACAGCCTGGCTGTGGCCCTTAGTGCCCTGGTCTGGCTGATGTGATGTTAGGTGATGGGCTGGGCTGGATTTGCTCAGAGGTCTTTGCCTGCCTCAATAACCACCGTGAGGCACCTCTCCTTACAGCTACTGGTTAGAGCAAGATGTGTAGAGATGTGGTGGTGGGAACAGGAAAGACCAAATCTTACCTCCTCTGGTTTGAATTCAGACTCTTTGTTGCTCAGTTAACTGACAGAGAGCTGCTAGAAGGAATTGTGTCATCATCCCCCTTCACCATGGGGAGCAAGAGTTGATGGAGAATTCACTGCCCGTGGCTCAGAGCCTAGTACCTGCTCCCAGAACTAACTTTTGCTATGTCAAGGACATGCTACAAACCCTGAAGGTGTTCCATGGGCTGAAAATGACCGTGCCTTCCAAATCCTCCCGGGTGTCATCACTCAGGAAATGGGATTTGGTGTCCAGAGACATGTGGGCATTTGAGCTCATTTGAACAGTAATTGTCCCAGCCTGGGATTTCTGGATTTCATTCAAGACACCACCCTCCATAATCATGCTGAACATGTCCTCATTCCTTGACCTTGCTGCACAGATGGTGTTCCAAGCAGGTTTCTACATACTACAACTAATTAAGCAATTAATTAGGAGCTTGCACGAACACAGAAGGTACTGTAAAGCTGTAACTTCAGTTATTATGGGACAGCGTTGGTCCAAGGACTGTCCAGAGGAGGGCTGTGAGGATGATCACAGGGCTGGAGCACCTCTCTTAGGAAGATAGGCTGAGGGAGTTGGGGCTGTTGAGCCTGGAGAAGAGAGGGCTCCAGAGGGACCTCTTAGCAGCCTTCCAGTACCTGAAAGGACTACAGGAAAGCTGGAGAGGGACTTTTTTATGAGGGACTGTAGTGGGGGGCAGTTTCAAGCTAAAAGAGGGGAGATTTAGATCGGATTCCCAGGAAGAAATTCCTCACTGTGAGGGTACTGAGGCGCTGGAACAGGTTGCCCTGGGCAATCTGGTCTAGTGAGAGGTGTCCCTGACCATGGCAGGAGGGTTGGAACTAGATGATCTTTGATGTCGCTTCCACCCTGAACCATTCTGTGATTCTATTTCTAAAGACTTACTAAAGCTGATTTCTGCATCTTGTTTTGTCAAGACGTTTGCATTTTCCCCCCAACAACCTCGTTTAAAACGTTCAGGTATTCTGATTCTAACTGTCATGAAGCGATGCCTTATGACCCCACCTCCGTTTCTAACACCTCCTGTGTTGTATGTGAACAGAGCTGTAACGCACACTTTATCTGCCAGTTGGAAAACAGATCATTGTAGAGACTGGGGGGGACCCCATGAATGTCGATCACTATGGAAAGGGTGGGTGTCAGGAGGAAGGAGCCAGGCTCTGCTCAGTGGCACCCAATGCTAGGATAAGGGGCACTGGGTGTCAGCTGGAACAGAGGAGGTTCCACATCAAGAGAAGAAACTTCTTCCCAGTGAGGGTGCCAGAGCCCTGGAAGGTGCTGCCCAGGGGGGTTGTGGAGTCTCCTTTTCTGGAGACGTTTCAAACCCGCCTGGACTGTTCCTGTGCGACTGGATGTGAGGGCTCCTGCTATGGCAGAGGGATTGGACTGGATGATCTTTTGAGGTCCCTTCCAATCCCTAACAGCCTGTGATTCCAGTCCATCTGTACCCTCTGGCTGGAAAAGGACTGAGCAGCTTTAGTTCCCGATCAATTCTTTAATAACAAGAAAAGTTGAAGTATGTGGGGATGTTGTTAACATTCTTTACCTGATGTTTTGCTCATAACCTACGAGTGGAGGTTTGGGTTCTCTGTACAATTATCGAACTTACATTCAGAAATATTGAAAAGAGAGAACAGCACAGGTTTCCCTTGGGTGTCATTTCTCTCTCAGTGCAGAAAGAAGCAGTAAGTGCATCTGAAGGCTGTCTGTGCCCCTACTGTATCTGACAGGGACACGGCTCATGGTGCAGCTTTGCCTCAATAAGAGCTGAGCCTGGTTCTTGCTTCATTTGCAGAAGACGAGTGAGGGGCATCTGCAGAGTGACTTTGGAAGGGGACTGTGACCAAGACACTTTGGCCACTGCACCACCTCACTTTCCCTTCTTTGCTCTCCTTGTAGTCAGGCTCTGCATGCTTCGGTGTTGCTCTCTCTGCCCCTTTGGTCTGGCACTCCTTGAATTGGAAATTTCCAATTTACTGTGGCTGAAGATAAATGAACGATCCAATCTTCAAAACCCATTAGGGATTAATTGCAAGCAGAAGTTATACTGTTTTAATTAAAGTAGCACACTTCAGCCCATCCCAGTAATGCAATCAATGTCCTTTATTCCTGAAAGAATCTTCCCAGATGCTAGAGAATATGTAGAAGGGAGTAATCTGTCCTGCAGGAAGCAGGAATAGAGTGGTGTGCTCTACTACAATTAGTTGGAAAGAGCAAGCTGTATCCTGCTGGGTGCAGTTATATCACTGCTGCTCTGTAAGTAGAAGTTACCTTCCTCTTGTGCCATCCTGGATGCTGCTGGAGTGATGGACGAGAGCCATATGATGAGCTGAAATGGGGACACTGGAGTGTGGCTGTGTCACAGGGGAAATAAATCTGCCTTTTGGGATGTGTTGCACGAAGAAAAGCCACTTTCTCAGAGGAAATGAGCAAACCAGCCCCATGAGGAGCTGGTAGGGCAGAGCACATCGATGGCAGCCTGCTGCTTACAGAGCCAGGGACCTTTCTGCTTGTCTTTAAACCCCGGAGAAGCAGAGGCACACAGATCACATTGAAATCCAGTGGGATTGAAGCTGCTGACTCCTATTCATTAACCACTTCATATGCAAAAAGTGTCAACAGCAAACTGTGGAGGATGAGAGACTTTGTTCTCTCAGGTCACCTGGCACATCAAAGCAGGCTCCATAGTTGAGAGGGAGGGAAGAGCCGGCTGGTGGCGTGATGTTCAGTGGGGATTCAGGAAGATTTCTGCACGGCAAAGGCATCAAGGCATTAGCAGAGGTCCTTTGTGGGAGCGCAATAACCAAACGTCTGAGCTACTTCAAAAGGCTGAGGAGGGGAATGGTGTGGAGAAGGAGAAACAGCCATATCCTGTGTACAGGCCAGGCTTGCCAATGCAGGCAGGCTTACAAGGAGCTGCGAAGCACTCGCTGTTCCAACTGAGAGCTGTCCTTGGTTGGGCTTCCAACCATTTCATCGACCAACAGTCTGGCTCCTTATTTCCAGGTTTATGTAGCTGGGAATCTGGGCCTCCAGTCAAATGTCCTTCCTTCTGCCTGGTCTGGCTCTGATCTCATGCTATCTCTGCTCTCAACCTGCAGGACCCACATTTTATATCAGGCTTTAAAGACATAAATACACGTATATATAGACACATAAATGCATGATGGAACTCACACTGGTGCATTTCTGCCTTCTAATTCTGTAGCCTTACCCAAACCCCCTCACATAGGCGTATCCATCAGTCGTATCTGAGGTTTCTTGATGTAAAAGATGTCACAGTTTGGCATCAAGCCTATCCATTCAAGTTGTCTTTAGGAAGAACAGAGTCAAGCAGTGGGAATCTGAACTTCTTTCAACATTGCCAATCAGACTTGCAGCTCCGGTTGAGCCGGGGAGCTTCTGTTTTGCTTTTGAAATAGGTTATGTGTGAAGATCCCGTTGACTTGCTGGTTGCCATAATGTGATTTGAGGGAAACAGCTACTTCTGCTCACTTTGGGAAGTCAGCCAGACCCCAACCGTCTCCCAGTGAGCCCAGTGAGCAATGCTACAGTGAAACCTGGAGCTTCCAGTGAAACAGAGACTCCTGTTTCCCTGCATTTGATGCTTTGTTACAGAGCCCTACTCTCCTCACAAGAATTTTCTTCCACCCTCTGTAACAGCCCCCTTGTGGATTTGAGACTGTAACTTGGTTTTTGTGACCACGGGGGAAGCAGCGTGTATGGAAATGATTTGATAATGCCAAAATCATTTACCTCCTACCGAGTGTGGCATGTTTTGTCGATTGTTAACTCAGCTGAGCGTTCGCTGTCATAGCTGTGTGCAAAGGAAAACCATGACCTCTCCGAAATCTCTCTGCCAGAACGTGCATCATTTGCTGTCTCCGGTATGAGCACAGGGAGGTGACAGCATTGTCGACATTAAATTACCTTTCCAGTATGTTCAGCTTCTCTCTTAATCTACTAGCATGTACCTCAGCAGCCTGGAGCCTTCACCGTATGTGCTCGCATCTGCTGGCAAAGCCAGATCGTTCTTCCTAGAAATTGCTGCGCTGAGCATCAACGGTAAGAAGAACAAATGTCACCAGCTGCCAACTCTGGCAAAAGCGAGGGCTGCTTATCCTGTTAGGTATCACTGGGCTGGGGACATTCCCAAGGTCTCTGCTCTCCCTGCTTCTGCAGGGATGCAGCTCTCTGCTGCTGCAGGGGTGTCTGGGAACAATCCCTTCTGCACTGCGTGACTGCATCATTAATAAGGAGAGAATTGGGACACTGAAGGCAATGGTGCTTCTGCAGTTGTTAATGACTGGATGCCCTGTGCGGTATTTCTTTTGCTGAACAGAGATGGAAACGTTGTTTAGTGCAGATCATTCTCAGACATCCGGGTTAGGGATCCCAGAGCTTCCATTTTAGAGGGATGGTATGGAGCAGGGAGTTACACCATGTTAGTACAGAGGAATACCTGAAGACCAGACCTTGGCAGGCTGGTGAAGTGCTGAGAAGCTGGCACATGGGTCAATCACACAACCAGATGGAAGGACCAAGGCTGGACAGGCACCTCCTATCGTAGTCAAGAGCAGGAGTGGGCTGGCTCCTGTACCACCAAGGAGAGCCATTAGCTCCACCACTGACTGCAACCCAGCAGGCACTGAGCGGTGGGGTGGACAGACCACATCAGACCTTGATGTGAGGGATAGTTCCCTCTGTTGTAAGAGAGCCACCTAGGAGAGAAGGCTGGGCTCATGAGAAGATTTTGAGGGGCCTTAACAGCCTCGAGTGGCTGCACCTGGTCCCTGGGTGACCATCCCTAGTGCCCCTCTCAGTATAAAAGCTGGGCCTGTTTGCAGTGATGGTTGGAAGTCTGTCTGTGGGTGGGTGCACCTGCAGGATTTCCCTGCTATTGGAGGGACCCTGATCATCTCTCTTGCGAATTGGAGCTTCCAGCAGCAGCAGAACAGGATGAATTGGATGAGGGTGAGGTACTGGGTTATGCACTTCTCAAGTAAGAGCATGGACTGTGGCTGATTTCTCTGTTGTTGAATTTTTGAGTTAGTTTGCTTGCTCCTCCATCCCCAGTGAGGGGGTTTATTGTTTCACTTGCCCATGCTATTTCATTTCTGTTCCCTGTAGGGATAAGTAACGATATCTACCTGTGTTTTCTGCTGATGGCTGCATCCCTTTTGTTAGGGTATCCAATTGGCAAAGCAGCTATATAATGTCTTCTTTTCCCAAACAAATGCCTGTTTGCTCCATGAAAGTAGTTTCTTGGTGAACCTGCAGCTCATAGCTGGCTCTTGTCATCATTCCTGCTGCGTCTGTCTCCTTGTAACCAGGCAGTGCTTCAACCAGCATCGGAGCATGGGAGAAGCAGATGGGTAATGCTTCTCCTTCTGTCTCTCTTGCCAGATTGTGACTTCCTTTTCTGCAGCAAAGACCTGGAGCAGGGCTTGAGTTATGAGGTGTTAGGAGGGAGTAGGCTGTGCTGTGGGCAAGGTCTCCTGCATTGTAAGGCAGTAGAGAAAGGAGAGGCACGTACCGGGTGTGGGGTGAGCCTCTATCCATGTAACACTCATTCGTGTTAGGGAGTCCTTGAACCAGCTGAGGCCACTTTGCAGGTGAGTATCCTGCAAATTACTTGTCATGTGGTGCCATTAAGTCTGCTGAGGAATTCTGAGTTCTCACCTTAAAATGAACTAAGCCAGTGAGAGCAGCACTTTGAAAGGCAGGAAGAACCATGCCAAGAGGATCTCACCAGGGCATTTCAGCCAACCCAGCTGGACAGGATGTTCAGCTAAGCAGCCAGAACAGAAAGTGCTGCTAAAGGCTGCAGTTAAGTCTCTTAGCTGCTGTGTGGATGGATGTGTGGCCGAGACACTGCTGCTTCATTTGTGATGCCTGAAATTCTATTACTTGTTCCAAGACAAAATTGTTCTGCTTCGCTTATACAAAAGAAAACCTCTTGCTCTTCTTTGTCGAATTGATTTGGGGGAGAGAGAGGGAAATATCTTTTGGAGAAAGCAAGTTAAAGGTTTTGGTTAATGCTAAGTGGCTGAGCATAATTCAATTTATTCCCAACCCCAAAGAAAGGAAACAGAACCACGATGTCACGTCCATTCAGGAGCTCCAGCTCCTCTTTTTCCGACTGAAATGACTCATAAATTCACAGACAGTAGGCCTGGCCTTTAAGTTCATCTTGCCCATCTGTCTGCTACCACCAGGCTGTTATTTAGAACAACAAGAAAGCAACCTTGGGGACAGACACTATGCTCTCTTGAACAGCAGAGAGTACTCAGATATCCTTCAAGCATTTGTGTGGTCTGAGGCTGTGAAATCGGTGGGAATGGAGTCAACATGACGTGGAATCCAGCATCAAGTAAGGCTGAAACTGTCTGGGCTGAGAGAGTCTTTTCAAAAGGAAAGACCTTCTTTCTACCCGTACCCATTCCTTCTTGCTTACATCACACCTACAAGTGCTTTGTCGTGTGTTGCTTCCAGTGACTTCCTTTTAGATTTGGTGGATTACTGTTCAGAGCTACTGTTTGTCATGAATTATTGCTTGAACTCCCTGGGAACAGTAAAGCCCAAGAACAGCTTTAATTGCTGGGGGCATCTGTGACTGGGAACTCCTCAGGCTGAACGGTCAAACATCTGTCTAGAAAGAGAGGTCATCTGCTGGTAATCCAGGCTAGGAGAGGCAGACCTCGAAACAAAAGCTGGTAGAGGGCCTGCTATACCTGTACAGGATCTGGTATAGGTTGATGCTGATGCCCTCAAGACAAGGCTGAGGGATGTATATCAAATCACTGCCTTACTTTGAGGAAGGGACTGTCCTTCAGGTCTGTGGGACTGTGGCATGCCCACGCACATCTGGGGCTCCTAAGTGCAGTACAGGGGAGTGATCCATTCTCTCAGCAGGTACATTGCAGCAGTGTGCCTCAGTTAGGTAATGAAATCGCTCTCAAACCAGCCATATTCCCTGTCTTTCCTACCTCCCTATTTATTACTGCTGTTCTGACTGCTCTACTATTGCTACTGACTGCAAGCTGAGGTCCTCTGGCTGCGGTCCTGAGAGCATTTTTGCAGGAGCTGGCAACACAGCTTCGCATCAGCTAAAGCCAGCATGATGGCTTGGACAGGTACCTTTTCAGCTCACTTGTTTTCTGGCCACATGTTCTTTAACATCGTGAGAACCCTCTGGAAATCATTACCCACAGAACAATGTGTGAAGACCTAATGCATCTGTGATGATGTGCATCTATTCCACTTTCAGGACACTCCTCAACTCCCAGCATCACGATTGCTGTGTCCTCAGCAGCATGTGGACATGGGCTAAGCCTTTCCTTTGTGGTAGGGACAGCTGCTGTTACACTGGGCCACCCCCATGGGGATGCTCTGGCTTCTCTGATTAGCTAGCTGCCTGTGGCAGGGTTCTCTGTGAGACCTCAGTGCATCTGAGCCCCTGTGAGGAAGGACCATTAACATGCAGCCTGCCTGCCTGGAGAAAACAACATCTGAACACCTAACAGTGAAGGATAACTAAATCAACACCCGGTCAGACTCCATTAACATGGCCCTCAGGAGGCAAATGCTTCTTAACGTGAAATTATGTGCCACTGATCATTTCGGCAGCCAGGGCTCCTGACTGGTTCACAAGCCTGTTTTCCCCGAGTGGAACACCTTCACACAGCATCTTTCATAGCGAGTGAGTCCACTTCCTCAGAGCAGAGTGTGAAATAGTTGTCTGCAGGCGCTGCAAGAGCTGTTCAACCATCCCAACTCTTGAAGACTGCCACCTGCATCCTGGGTGGCTAGCATCCCTGTGCAATGGCTGATGTACCTGTGGTTTTCCTCTTTCACAGTCTCACAGTACTGATGAGGCTGGAAAAGACCTTAAAGACCATCCAGTCCAACCTTAAACCACCCAAGTAAACCTAAACATCTAGCTCATGCCACTCTGCACTTCATCCAGCCTAACCTTGAACACCTCCAGAGACGGTGACCCAACCACCTCCGTGGGCAGCCCGTTCCAAACCCAGATCACTCTTTCAGTAACAAACCTCTTCCTAATGCCAAGTCTAAACCTCTTCCATCTCCTTTCAAGCTCCAGATGGGAAATGGGCAAGAAGTGGGCTGAAAGCTGGTTTAGTGTCCATCCAAAGGTCAAGACTGTTGCAGTGACCTCAGAGGGGAAGCAAACGGTGCAGTGACAGACTCCATCAGCTGCTGCTTTGTGGTGGCACTGACACAGCAACGCTGGGCAGTTTGAGTACAGGTTAAGGGCAGGGAACTCCTTAGTGGTGCTAATCCCCAGCTAGGAATGAAGGCAAGTACTCTGGGATCATTAAAACCACTTGGTCATGGCTTCCTTCCCCCTCAAATCAAGGGTAATGCTTGTCAGGGCACTCCCCTTCTTCAGCTTTAAAAATGGATTGAGTTTGCCTATACTGGGAATGGCTGTGCCTGGAATATCCGTGCTCCCTTCTGCTGGCTATACCCCATCCTCAGAGACTGTTGAATTGAACCTCTCTTGGTTCCCCCTGGCCACAAGGAAATTTCCGAGCTGTTATGCAAGCTGTATGGAACACACACCCTCCCCTCTGCAGGGTTTAGCTCAGCCTCCAGTTCCCAGGTACCTGTAGCAGGAGATGACAGAGGAGCTTCCTTGGATGACCTTGCAGGGCTGGTGTTTACACAGTCCTGTGGGTCAGCTCACACCAGTGTCTCCACAACCGAATGAGCTTCTGGTCCCTCAGCCAGCAGCAACAGTCTAGTCCCCTTGGGTTGTGGGCTGCAAACCAAGCCAGGAAGAAGTCCTTTCTGCTGTCTCTGCTAGTGAAGCCCTGTCAGCAAAAGCAGTAATGGGTCCCCTCAGCTTTGACAGAGTGATGATACTGTTGTTGATCAGCCTGGAGAAGAGAAGGCTCTCAGGTGACCTTAGAGCAGCTTTCCAATAGCAGAAAGGGGCTACAGGAAAGCTGGGGAAGGGCTTTTGACACGGGGGGTAGTGAGAGGCCAAAGGGAAGGGGTTACAGATTTGAAGAGGGGAGACTGAGGTTGGACATGAGGAACAACCTCTTTGCTGTGAGGGTGCTGAGATGCTGGAGCAGGTTGCCCAAGGCAGTTGTGGCTGCCCCATCCCTGACAGCGCTGAAGGCCAGGTTGGCTGGGGCCCCGAGTAACCTGCTCTAGTGAAGGTGTCCCTGCCTGTGCAGGGGGTTGGAACTGGATGATCTTTCGGGTCCCTTCCAACCTGAGCCATGCTCTGATACATCACTGTGCGGGAGCATCGCTGCATGGCTTTGTATGAGTGATTTACATCGCTTGCACTGTGAGCTTTTACACTCCCCTATATGCATTTTCTGCTCTGCTGGGAGCTGTAAAGAAGAAAATTATGTAATAAAGAGCCTTCTGGTCCTGACATAAAACTCAGCATAATACATATTATTATCTCTGCTTGTGCCAGCCATTTCTTCTTGCTGTTGCCTGAATTTCAGCGTGTGGCATTGTTCTCAGTGCCTGAAGGCCAGCGAAGGCTGTGCAGCAGAGCAGACAAAAAGCCTGGAGAAGAGTTGACCAGGAAGAAAGGCTCTTCAAGTATGCGAGGGGCAGGTGGAAACAAGCAGGGGACAAACTTCTTCACATCCACTCCAGGATGGTTAAAGAACCTTCAGTCCTAGGTTGCAGTGAGGAGAGTCTGGGTGCTGCCTCAGAACAGCTTTCTAGAGGTGACAAGGAAGAACTGCAGTTCTACTTGACCAGATCACAGACTGGAGAGCCGCTCAGATGAGCAGCCAAGGGTGGGCTGGAGGGGAGGAAGATGCTGCAGAGAGAGAGGTCTGGACAGGCCGGGACAATGTGCCAACGGGATGGGGTTTAAGAGGGTAAAGAGCAGGGTCCTACATTTTGGCTACAAGAACCCCCTGCAGCTCCAGACTGGGGGCTGAGTGGCTGGAGAGCAGCCTGGCACAGAGGGACCTGGCAGCACTGGGTGACAGCCAGCTGAACAGGAGCCAGCAGGGTGCCCAGGTGGCACGAAAGGCCAATGGCATCCTGGCTTGGATCAGCACTAGTGTGGCCAGCAGGACTGGGGATGTCATTCTTCCTGTGTACTGGGCACTGATGATACCTTCTCTTGAGTACTGGGGCAGTTCT
>VZRI01000152.1:0-16902 GCA_013397515.1 Upupa epops | reverse complement strand
TCCTGGCATTGGGTGCCCCTGAGCAGAGCCTGGCTCCTTCCTCCTGACCCCCACCCTTTCCATCTTGGGGTCACCCCTCAGGCTCCATTTTTTCCTGGCTCAAGAGCCCCAGCTCCCTCAGCCTCTCCTCAGCAGGAAGATGCTCCTCTCCCTCCATCACCCCTGTGGCTCTGTGCTGGACTCTCTCCAGCAGCTCTGTGCCCTTCTGGAACTGAGGGGTCCAGAGCTGATGTGATCTCAGCAGGGCAGAGTAGAGGGGGAAGAGAACCTCTGTGTCTTCTAACCACCCCTCTTCTAATCCCCCCTGGTCTTCTTGGCCACCAGGGCCCGTTGCTGGCTCCTAGCCACCTGGCTAGGAACCCCCAGGTTCCTTTCTGCTGCACTGCTCTCCAGTGCCGGTAGTAGCAAGGTGCATGTTCACACAGACTGCAGAGGACAGAACAGACAGAAACACTGTGGTACAACCTCAGTGTGACGGCTGGAAGGGGATGAGGCTTGGAATGAAGCAGCTAGGATGCTCAGTTAAGGTTTGAAAAGCCCGTGGCTCTCAGCATTGGCACCATCAGAAGAGTAAATAGAGAGAGGAAGGTCATAATTCAAGGAACAGAGACTGGAAGTGGGGAAAGGTGGCAGATGAGAAGGGATGCTTGTTANAGTGTGTGATTGGACACAACCCTTCAGAAGCACCTGGTGTGATAAGAAATACAGACAGGAGTGACGGCAAACCAGGCTGCAGCACGGGCTTGTCCAGGGGGTCAGTAAACCATGCTGCTTGGCTGTCGGAGCCAGGTGCTGTGGTTTCTTCTTTAGAGACTGACTTTCAGTTCTCTCAGGGACACACGAGGTACCCTAGTGTTCTAATCATAGAACCCTTGTGGCTGGAAGGGACCTCCAGGATCTCCTGAGCCCAACATCTCCCCAATCCCCAGACTGTGGCCTCAAGGGCTCTGGCTACTCGGTTTTTAAACCCCTCCAGGGATGGGGACTCCTCCACCTCCCTGGGCAGCCTGGTCCAGTGCTCAACCACTCTCTCAGCAAAGGGCTTCTTCCTCAGATCCAGTCTCACCCTCCCCTGATGCAGCCTGAGGCCATTTCCCCTCATCCTAGCATTAGGAATTGGGGAGAAGAGACCAGCAGCAGCCTCACTACAACCTCCTGTGAAGTAGTTGATGCTGGGTCTCAGTTTAAGAAGCATCTTTCTCCTGCCCCAGCAGCTCCAAAGGTGATGGATCCCTTTAGGGGAGAGCTGGATCACCTCTCGAGGTCCCTTCCAACCCCGTAGGATTCAGTAATAATAAGAGATCCCTTTGAAGGCTTCGAGTGCCTGCAGTGAGATCATCACTGCATTAGGGACAAACCTGCCCCTTGCTCTCACTGCCTGCTCTTTCAGCTTCGAGTGCCTGACACTGTTAAGATAGGACTTCAGGGGTTAATCCAGAAGAGCCTCTGAGCTCTTTCTGAAGTTGGAGCAGCAGCAAGGTGAAAGTTTAGATCCTCCCAGCCATGAGGTTGCTCTGTGTTTTGTGTTACACGAGTCAAAGGGATCTAGTAGATCTGACTGGGTTAGTGTAGATCAGGGTGGAGGATACTGTTGGGTATGGGATGACCCATCAGGAGGTGACAGGCGCTGACGTTTCTGGAGCACAGTGGAGCCTCTTTGCTGTCAGATGAGGTTAGAAAAAAGGAGATACGTGTCTGGCCACCCTTTCCCTGAGGAAGGGCTTCCTAACAGCCAGCCTAACCCTCCCGTGGCAGCTTCAGGCTCTGCCCTCTCATCCTGGCACTGGGTGCCTGGGAGAAGAGCCTGACCCCCAGCTGACTGCACCCTCCCTTCAGGGAGCTGGAGAGAGGGAGAAGGTCCCCCCGAGTCTCCTCCAGGCTGAACCCCCCAGCTCCCTCAGCCTCTCGTCATCAGCCTTTCCCTCCAATCCCTTCCCCAGCCTTATTGCTCCTCTGGACCTCCTCCAGCCTCAACCTCTTGAAGTGAGGGGCCAGCCCAGGACTCGAGGGGAGGCCTCACATAAGGAAAACCATAAGCTGGAAATTTCCAGGGAGAGGTTCAGCTGTTTCAGTTGAAACAGAGGGTTTCAGTTTCCCCTTGGGAAAGGGAAGTGTGTGGATAAGGGCTGCACCCTGGAATCACTGGATTCCACTAGTCCTGGCTGTGTGGGGCACCCGAAGGTGGAGGCATTGCTGTGGCTTCTAGTGCTGGTCTGTCCCCTGGCTTGGTTTAGAAACACTCTGAGCTTCCTGGAAGTTTTCCTTGTGGGAAGGGAGATGGAGCTGCGTTTGCCTCATTAATTCTGTGAGTCACTCCCTGTGCCATTGCCCCGTGCATTCCTGGAATTCCAGGCGGTGGGGCTGCTCTGCAGCCCTGTGATTACACCACTTCGGATGGCCCTTTTCGCTGACTCCTCTTAATGGTTTCCTGAGCTCTTTGTAAGGACTGCAGTTAATTGAAACCTCTCCTGAACATCTGCTGCTGGTCCGAGGCTCTGGACTTCCCGAAGGACCCCTTTCCTCCCTCTGAACTGCCTTGTCCTCACGGTGAGGTTTGGTACCTGCGGCAGAGCCCTGGTTCTTCATGCTCTGGCAAACCCCCCAACCCCTTATTACCCGTCTTGTTTGAACAGTGAACAGCTCAGCTCTCTCTGCACTCCCTCTGTACTGAAGTTGCTCACTCAGAGGGAAAGAGATGCCGGGTGCGTGAGCAGGAGCTGCGGGTGTCTTTGCCCTTGGATTCTCTTACACAACAACCAGAGCAGTGTGCTTTGGCTGATTCAGCCACTTCCCAAACCCCTTGGTGGAGTGAGAATTGGTCAGGACACGGAGGGTGGATGAAGAAGTGGACTTGCTGATCTCGGGGGGTCTTTTCCAGCCTCAATAATTGTGTGAGTGGAGAGGAGCAAAGCGATGGTTTGCTGCCCAGAGCCTGCAGCTGCCTGAGGAGTGATTCTGGCAGATGTCCACGTGGATTTGTGTGTCGGGGAGTATAAGCGTGTCCACGCTGCCCTGTCTCTTCGCTTAGAGGGTCACACAAGCCTGTGAGGGAATAAAACACAGCTACAGCTTTTTATCTTGTTTGTCCTTGGGTTTTGCCTGTGTGTGTAGTTTTGATTCTGCCCGTTTAGCTCTGGAGCTGGAATTCTTTCCTAGGCAAAGCTCGGGGGGCTGAATCCTAGGTCGTTTATTCAGTAGAAGGAGAGGCAGTGTGAAAACATTGGTGATAGAAGCTGAGTGAGTTCTTCCCTGAGCATCATCTCCCCCCAGCAGAGCTACAGGCTGGGGGCTGAGTGGCTGGAGAGCAGCCTGGCAGAGAGAGACCTGGCAGCACTGGGTGACAGCTGGCTGAACAGGAGCCAGCAGGGTGCCCAGGTGGTCCAAAAGGCCAGTGGCATCCTAGTCTGGATCAGCAGTAGTGTGACCAGCAGGACTGGGGATATCACTGGACCAGGTGCTGGGGAGACCTCCCTTTGAGTCTTGGGATCAGTTCTGTGTCCCTCACTTCAAGAAAGAGCTGGAGGGGCTGGAGCGGGTGCAGAGGAGCAACGAGGCTGGGGAAGGGACTGGAGGGAAAAGCTGATGGGGAGAGGCTGAGGGAGCTGGGGGGGTTCAGCCTGGAGAAGGAGATGAAGATGTTTGACTGCCCCAGCCAGTCGTTTGGGGCTTTCCCCCTCTTTTTACTTCTGCTTTGTCGCTCTCTCAGCTTGCCAGGGCTGTCTCAAACACACAGCGTGGGTCTAAGAAAGAGATTGCACTTCTCCCTCTGCCGATTTCTAAGCTAACCCCCAAACCCACCTCTTCTGTGGTTTGTTCCTGCAGGTTATTCTCGTGCAGGTGAACCCGGGTGAGACGTTCACGATTACAACCGAAGATGGCCACGTCCAGTGCATTCAAGGTAGAGACTAAAACCCACAGCACTCTGTTTCTGCAGGAGCCTGGCAGCCCAGGCTGGTTCTCTACTGATCTTCCAATGAATCTACATGGGATTTAGCCCACACTAATTTGCTACCCTCCCTTTTTGGGGGTGTGGGGGCCTCCAGAGTCCGGTTTACCTTCCGGGGAAGTGACAGCACTGCAAATATGAGCTGGGTCAAAATAGCTGCTGTGAAGTCAAGTTGAATTCATCAGCACTGCCATTTCTGGAATATTCTTTCACCGTTTCAAATGATTTGGTGTCAGATCTGTCCCTCCTGCTTTTCATCAAACCCCAGACAGGGAATCACTTCTTCCAGCTTGGTGTGGAAAGGATTACAGTCCTTGTTTTCAAAATATAACTGCTTAGACCTGCGGGCGCTGCCGCTTCGGGCTCCACAGCCAGCCAGCACCTTGGGAAAGGAAATCTCTCTTGGGTTTGGAACAGCCCCTGGTGTTAACACATGCCCCCTTGTTGTCTCCCAGGTCCAGCACACGTCCCCATGATGTCACCCAACGGGTCGATGCCGCCTATATTCGTGCCTCCTGGTTATGTGTCTCAGGTAACACTGGGGTTCGGTGTGTCTGGGGGAGCGGCTTCGTGCCGATAAGGCTGCTGCTTGTTTTACCTGGCACAGCTCTTTAAAGCAGTGCTCGTGGGGTTTTTTCCATTGCACTTATCAACTGTTTCACTTCGGTGTCGGCTCTGCCGCCCTCTGTGAGCTTTGTGTTGTTTGAGATAGTTTTCAGGGCCTTTTGATACTACTATTAGGCAGTGAAAGCTTCAGCTTCCAGGAGGATGGAGCCTAGCAGGCCTAGCTCTGCTGGGAACCCAGCTAGGGCAATGCTGGGGTGGAAAGTGCCTCCCGCAGGCTGAGGTTATAGGGCTCACACACCCCATCGTTCTCCCTTTCATCCTGTAGTGCTCTTTAATGTCTTACCATCATTCAGATGTCTGTAGATAGGTGAGGGGTGGGTGTCAGGAGGATGGAGCCAGGCTCTGCTCAAGGGCATCTGGGGACAGGACAAGGGGCACTGGGTGCCAGCTGGAGCAGAGGAGGTTCCCTCTCAATCTCAGCAGGACCTTCTTCCCGGGGAGGGTCCCGGAGCCCTGGAAGGGGCTGCCCAGGGGGGCTGTGGAGTCTCCTCCTCTGCAGACGTTCCAGCCCCGCCTGGCTGTGTTCCTGTGCCCCTGGGTCTGGGTGATCCTGCTGTGGCAGGGGGATGGGACTGGATGCTCTTTCCAGGTCCCTTCCCATCCCTAAGGATTCTGTGAGTCCATGACCTTCTAATGTAACTGAAATATTTCATTGCCCCTCTCTTCACCAGTCCTGGTGCCCTTAACATTCAGCTGTGCAAGGAGGAGGGTTAATGCAGTGACACGGGCCTGTGGAATGAGCAGGGCTCCAGCCTTCTCTCCCAACCTTACTCTCCCATTCCCACTGATTTTCCCACTCCTCCCTCTGCCTTATTAAGCCAAAGCAGCTCAGACCTGCGTGTGGCATCCAAACCGTTACCAGAAGCCACCAGTTCAATGGACTTTGAAATTGGTGTCTTTTCAAAGGGAAGTCATTAAAGCTGAATGCTGAGACGGGACAACCCGGGTTGCTGGTTTTGTGGTGATGTTCTAAATCAGGACCTTTCTGAGGAGGCTTCAAAACCATCTCTCTGCAAGGTCCTGCCTACCCCAGCGGTTGTCTTTTTGCATACAGCTGGCTGCTGCTCTAAGGAGGTACTTTCATGCCCTCCTGGCATAGAGATGCCCCCAGACATCAGTTGCCTTTGCTACTGAAAAGTCCATCTGTTCTCTGTTTGCTCTCACTTGAAACTAGGGAGGGGAGCTGGGTTGGTTTTGGTTTCCCTTGGTCATTATGACCAGGGCAGACAAGTCTGAAACCAGCTTTAAATCGCAGCTCGAGCAGCTGCTGTTGTTGTCAGTAGGTGAGACTTGAATTTTCTGTGCCTGAAGCGGTCTGGAGGAGCCGAGAGATCATCATGCTGGTTCTCTTCTGGAGCTCCCAGCATGGGAAGGAGAGGAGCTGTTGGAAGGTGTCCAGAGGAGGGCCATGAGGATGAGGGGAGGGCTGGAGCACCTCTGCTATGGGGACAGGCTGAGAGAGCTGGGGCTGTTCCTGGAGAAGAGGAGACTCCGGGGACACCTCAGAGCAGCCTTCCAGTCCCTGAAGGGGGCTCCAGAAAAGCTGGGGAGGGGCTGTTTCCAAGGGCTGGGAGTGGTAGGAGCAGGGGGAATGGTTTCCAGCTGGAAGAGTGGAGGTTGAGACTGGAAGTCAGGAGGAAGTTCTTCACCAGGAGGGTGCTGAGACCCTGGACCAGGTTGCCCAGGGAGGTGGTGGCTGCCCCCCAGCTCCCTGGCAGTGTTCAAGGCCAGACTGGCTGGGGCCTTGAGCACCCTGGTCTGGTGGGGGGTGTCCCTGCTCCTGGCAGGGGGGTTGAACTGCATGAAGTCCATTCCATGATTCTCCCCAAGCGGGATGAAGCAGTTTGTAGCTGATAATGGGAGAACAGGCACTCCAGGCTGTAAAATCACGTGAAAGGGGGGTCTCTATCAGCGTGTCCTCCTCCACCATGAACTGTGCCTGGTGTTCTTGCCTAATACATACACGAAACAGAGTCAGCAGAGCCAGCAGCCTTTGCTCTGGCTGCGACAGCGTGTGTTTGTGCAGGATTTCCAGTGACACAGCTCCTGCCAGGTCATTTTGTCACAGCACACCGTGTGTGCACGCGTTCTGGTCCCTTTCAGTTGCAGTTTGCCATTCCTTTGTTCTGTCTGTGCTTTGGCTGCAGTGGTACTGCCAACATCCTGTAACACCACCCCAGCAACGCTACGGTGACTTCTTACAGCCAAACTAAACAGGCTTGAAGAGAGGATCCTGAAGGGACTAAGAGGATGAAGGAAGGGCCTGCTCTTGGGTAGAGGCTTTCTTTCAGTGCCTGAAAATAGAAATGCTGTCTGTTTCAGTTACAGAGGGCTGCATCAAGGACTTGGAGCTGCCAGTTTGTTTTGAAGATGGGACATTTGTCTCATCCTGGCTTTCTCTTTTCTTCCAAATTATGTTTGTACCTCTTTCGTTCTATTTTGTGAGGGTGCAGAGTAAACCACTGATGTGTTGTCTGCCTTTGAATAGGGTGGAATGCAGTTGGAGTCAAACTCCTCATTAGATACAGAATCCTAGAGTGATTGAGACTGGCAAAGCCCTCTGAGCTCCTCCAGCCCAGCCCAGCACCACAGCGGGCACCCCAGGGCACTCAGGGCCACAGCCAGGCTGCCCTTCAACACCTCCAGGGATGGATGAGGACTCCCCCACTGCCCTGGGCAGTCCAGTCCAGGCTCTGAGCACCCTTTCCCTGAGGAAGGGCTTCCTGACAGCCAACCTCACCCTCCCCTGGCAGCTTCAGGTCCTGCCCGCTCATCCTGGTACTGGGTGCCTGGGAGAAGAGCCTGACCCCCAGCTGACTGCACCCTCCAGGTGGTTACAGGATGACTCTGATGCCACAGGGCTTCTGTGTCGTGGCAGGAGAAACCAACTGCTGTAGGACCGGATGATTTCCTCCCTGAGCCTTTGACCCCATCAGAACTGTAGGTGCTGCAAACCCCTCATATAAACAGAGCAGACCCAACGTTCTCTCCAAAGGCTGCGTTTTGAAACGGAGAGAAGCGTTTCTGTACTCAACCTTCGTGCATTCAGAACTCGCTGCAGGGAAAGCAAGGCTTGGGCACCTCAGTGTGTTTCACCCTGGTACTGTTAGACTGCAGAAGGAGCTGGTTACGGGACGTGTGCTCCCTCTTCATCCTGCAGTTCAGACGCACAGCCAGGCCTCCTGTCTGAGTTCTCATAGCCTGTGGCTACGTGAAGAACTTGTACGTTAGTGCAGGATCACAGCACAAGGCAGCAGAGCTGGTTTGGAATCCTTTGTAGTCACCACCACCGGGTGGGTAGGCAGCCTTGTGCCACGACTGGGGGGCGTGTGGTGACTTGCAGCGGCGTGGGTCGGTCGGGATGCGGTCAGAGGCAGTTCTGGCTGGGATTTACAGCCTGATCCGTTCATGGAAGTCGTTTGAAGGGATCTCTGTTATTCAGACACCAGATTGTGTAGCCTCTGCAAACCAGCTGCAGGTCTCCAGTCTCTCCCAGTAGCGTGTGCTGGGTTTGCACTGGGACCTCGCGGTGTGGGTGTCGCTGCCTGGGCGTAGCGTAAGCGCAGAGAACGATGCTCTGTACTGACCTCTCCTTTCTTCCCTCGCGTGGCAGGTGGTGGAAGAAAACGGAGTTCGTAAAGTGGTGGTACTGCCGCACTCGGCTGAGTTCCATCCTTCCATGCATCCTCCTCCTCCTCCTCCTCCTCCTCCCCACGTGCCACATTACATGCACCACCACCACGCTCTGCTTCCACACCCACCTCACCCCGTGTACCCAGCGGTTCCTGGGACGGGAGAGCTGCCACCACAGTTCCTTCACCAGCACCCACCACCGCACGTATTTCAGGAGCAAGGTGAGAGCGCAGGTGATGCTTCTGTGCACAAGGTTCTCTGATGCTGTCTGTGTTGCCCTTGGGTCCTTCTGTTGGGCCACAGTGGGGCTTCTGCCTGGGTGTAAAGCTCTGTTCTCCAAAGCTGCTGCTGCTTGCCACAGCCTGGGTGTGAAGTGCTGGGAAATCACAGGATCATCCTGGTTGGAAAGGAGCTCCCCCAGTCCAACCATCCCCACCCCAACCAAACCCTCAGTCCCTGAGAGACTGACAGACACAGCCTGACCCCCTCCCTGCTGCCACTCGAGCAGGGTGGGAAGCACCATGGCTACAGGGTTCTTCAACACCTCCAGGCAGGGGGACTCCACCCCCTCCCGGGAAGGCCCTGCCAGTGCCCAACCACCCTGGCTGCAGAGAATCTCTGCCTCAGAGCCAGTCTGACCCTCCCCTGCCTCAGCTGCAGAGCAGTGCCCCTGCTGCTGTCAGCAGGCACCAAGGAGCAGAGGCCAACAGCCACCCCTCCATGGCCTCCCTTGAGGGAGTTGGAGAGGGCAGTGAGGGCCTCCCTCAGCCACCTCCTAGCTAACCTTGCCCAGCTCCCTCAGCCTCTCCTCATATGACTAGTCCTCTCAACCCCTCCCAGGCTGGGTAGCTCTGCTCTGGACCCACTGCAGCACCTCCATGTCTTTCCTAGCATGAGGGACCCAGGACTTGAGATGTGACCTCACAAGGGCAGAGTCCAAGGGCACGAGACTGTCCCTTCTCCTGCTGCCCACGCTTTTCTTGATCCAGGCCAGGATGCTGTTGGCCTTCTTGGCCACCTGGGCACCCTGGTGGCTCAGATGAAGCCAGCTGTCTCCCAGCACCCCCAGTTCCTTTCCTGCTGGCAGCTCTCAGCCCCTCACCCCCCAGCCTGGAGCGGTGCCTGGGTCTGTTGTGGCCAAACTGCAGGAGCCAGCCCTTGACCTTCTTGTCGCTCAGCCCCTCAATCCAGCCTGTCCCAGTCCCTCTGTAGAGCCTTCCTGCCCTCGAGCAGATCAACACTCATGGATCTAGGAGTGTCTTGCTGATAGACAGCGTCCGGCTTGCACCAGCAAGAAATTAACTGAACAGCAGTGAATGAACCCCCTGCAGTGACCCGTGCGGGGGGATGAAGCATAAACCCAGTCCATACATTAAGCCTGAACAGAGCGGCGCTGCAGTGGAGCCCTGGAGTCACTGCTGAGCTCAACCACGCTCGTGTAAACAACCTTTTAACAAGGGGAGAGATCAGAGTCTGTAAGATTAATCAGTGTCACCCTCTCAGGGTTGCACTGGTGATGAAGCTGCTCGGGCGTACGTTTAGGGTCAGACCCTCAGTAGCTGAGTCGTAGAAAGGTCCAGCCAGCGGTGCCACATGTGTGCTGCTGTCTTACCTGGGGCTCTGCTGCCCACAGACACCCAGCTACCAGCCCTGAAGCTCTTGGGGACTGCCGTTACCCTTCTCACTGAAGGTGTTTCCATGAAATTGAAGCGAGTGAGTTCTCCCTTTCCTTGCAGAAGCTCGTTCTCATGGAAGGACCAACTTCATTCAGCGCGATGAACGGAGTCTCAAAATGCAGGAGCACCTGAAGAAGAGACTAAAAGACAGACAAGCCGGTGGTCACACTAACAATAAACTCAGCAGCCCACCCTCCTCGCCACATAAAGTCGTGAATTCTTCCGCTGCCACCGTTCAGAATGGAAACGGAAAGGGACAGCAAGGGGCAGGGGGGCCGCTGAAGCAGAAGCAGAGCGGCAAAACCAAGGGCAGTCCAGATGCAGACATGGGAGGTAGGTTGCTCTGGAAGGGTAACGGGTCTGAAACGCAGATTCCTGGGAAAGAGGAGATGCTGTTCCTGAAAAATACTCAGAGTCTCTTTGGCTCCCGAGGGTCAGAGAAAGCAGAGCTTGGGTTTGACAGCGTAACGTCAAGCCTGCCTGTCTGAGATTGATCAGGCAGGGTCTTCAGGAACATTTAATACTGAAGCTTTTGGTTACTCCTGCTTTTCCAAGCCAGGCCTGCTCAACATCCCAAGTGGGGGTGACCTGTAGGTGCTGAGATCAAAGGCTCCCGGTGTTTTCCCGTGACACTCGGCAGCGTCACTGTCTGGTTAGAGAAATCGGAGAGAAATCTGGCTTGGTGCCTCGAGGAAACGAAGTGGAAGCTTTTACCCAGCTCATTTAAAGCATGGAAAAATATACCTGTTTCTTAGAACTAAAAAATTGCTGATGTATTGGAAGGGAAAAAGAACCTTGAATAATGATATCCTGAATGGTTTGACCGAGAGGACTCGCCTTGCAGCTGTAACCCTTCCGCTGCCTGTGCGGTTCTGATCCAAACTGTCACCTACCCCTGAGTGTTCTGCAGTAGAAATGCAAGGAGAGGAGCTGGGACAGTGCGGAGATAAGATCTCACTGCCTGCTTTTAACACCTTTGGGGTCGGGGAGGAACGTGGTGTCGTGGTGTCCAGGAAAACCTGGGCGAAGGAGAATCCACCCGTTGTGCGGGATGGCCTCAAAGGGGTTTTGTAACGCTGTTAGCTTTGGATAGTTCGTGTTTCTACCCCTGGAGCAGCCAAAACAAACAGGGGAAATGAACTTGACACAATAAGTCCTATTGTTCCATCTCTTAATGAGGCCAACTCCATCTTGTGGTGGCAGCTTTTGGAACAGACCTGTTTAACTCTTGGTTTCAGAATCCGACATGGAATCCAAGAAGTGTGATAGTCACTTGAGCATTGGCAAGCCCGTCGTAAGTATTCCCCTGACGTTCCCGTGCTTCTCCGTGCGCACGCAGCCTGTCCCTCCAGTACTCATCTCTCACTCTCTCTTTCCTTTTTCCTTGATGGTTTGCTGGTTTGTTTTTTAGACAGAGCTAAGCTCTCGGGTAGCTGTCAGGGTTTGCAGCTGGGAAACCTCCCTGTGAAAACCACTAGCTCCCAGCTTCCTCAGGCAGTCTGTGTGACTGGGGTTTCCAAACTCTACCCAGTCTGTGTGTCTGGGGTTCCCAGACCCTATCCAAACGGTCTGTGAGACTGGGGTGCCCAGGCTCTACCCAGTCCGTGGGACTGGGGTGCCCAGACTCTACCCAAACAGTCCGTGTGACTGGGGTGCCCAGGCTCTGCCCGCTGCTGAGGTGATCCCTGTGTGAGGGCAGTTAGCAGCAGGCAAACCAAGCGCCTGCTAAGCTGACAGAACAGACCTGTCCTTGGCTCAGCAGAGAGGCTTTCAGAATAGCGGGGGTAGAGTTGCTGAGAGTGGATCAGCTTTGTGAGTGCCGTTTAGACACCGGAGCAAACAGCTGAGCGTTTACAGGTTAGGTAGGGAGTTGGAGTCTGGCGATGTGGATTCAGTGGCCGAGGGCTAAAGCCCTGCCGCTGGGCCGTGCCTAGTGCCATTCCTCTTTGCGTTCTGGGGGCACTAAGTGTGGGTTGTGTTCTGCTCCCGCTTCCTAGCTGCTTGTTTGTAGTTCACATGAAGCCCCGAGAGGAACCCAAGCGTGGGAATGAAGCAGCACAAACCCCAGAACTTTTGGCTGTGGGTGCTTCAAGCCCGAGCCTCTCGCTGTCCCGTAGCTTAGTGCTTCGATATTACCTGAGGGCGTTGTTGCAGAGCTGCAGACCATCTGACTGAGCCTCTAGAGCTCTGCTGTCAGTGTTGAAGCCTCCAAACCCAAACGTAGGGCTTTGCTTCTTGGACCCCGGGACGATGCAGTGCGTTTAGTGCTGGAGGGAAATCCTTTTAACGCGGTGGTTTAGAACTGAAAAGAGGAAGCGATTGCAGTTCACGTACTGCCTCGCTATTTCCACTGCAGAGGGTAAGAACTCCTCCAGCGAGGAGCTGAGCGTCGCCGTGTTATTGACTAATAAACCTTTTCTTCCAGAAAGCAAACTTACTTGCATTATTTATGCTTTTAATAGGTTTCTGATATACAAGCAAGATCAGCCGTTCTGTCCTGGAATCTCCCAGTTAGTTCACAGAATGGAGAGAGCCATAGTCATAGTCCAGCAGCATTTACATTTGAAGTAGCAATATCCAACAGTGGTAAAAATGGAAAATTTAAATCTGTCTATGTGTAAGTTTAGTTTCTTCCTTTAAGCACAATTCCCCTGTTTAAAAACCGATCCGCAGTCTCTCCATCAGGAGCTGTTGGTTGCCTTGCAGACCCACTTCCCGTGACGTAAATGTTAAGTAATGTCGCTAAGAGTGACGTGGACAATGGAAAACGTGCCAGTTAAATGCGCGCTGCAGGGGTTTGCTTTTTGGCTGAGCTTTTGGCTTCTGCTCTAGGGGGGAGAGCTGTAGTGACTCTGCTTCTTTCTCCCTTTTCGCAGTGGGGAAGAATTAACGGTTACGCTGCCTGAGCTCAGACCAGCAACTGATTACCATGCCAGGTATGTCACTGGGGCTGGCAAAGGACCAGCCTGGCACCTAACATCGTCACCCCAGCGGCCACACCAGGGCACTCGGGGCCTTCAGCACCTCCAGACACGAGGGGCTGCCATTGCAGGGCATGATCAGTGAATGAAGCCATCAGTCCATTGCAGGGTCTGACCAATGAATGAAGCAGCTGAGGTGTTTATCAGTGTGTTAATTAGTGTGATCAAAGGTGATGACAAACAGGGAACCCTCTGTGAAAAGATTGTAGCTGTGGCCAACACCAGTGCTCCCTAATTTCCCACTGCTCTTTGAATTTCATTGTAGCTGTGGCCAACACCAGTGCTCCCTGATTTCCCACTGCTCTTTGAATTTCATTCCCATCTCAGCGTATCCTTCGCTGCTCCCTTCTGTGTTTCTCAGATACCAACTTCTCACCTGCTGGGATTCATTTAGACCCACAAGATAGCTCTCAGGGAAAGAGCTTTGTTGCAGGCTCTCTCCTGGCGGCAGGAGTTGCAGTAGTTTAGCCTTGAACGTGGATTTGCAGATCTGACCTGCCTGCTCCGTTTGAACAGTTGGCTTCTCTAAACTTCCAGCAGGGAGGGAAGTGAGAACTGGTTGAAATGGGGAGAAGCGAGGTGCTGCATTAGCAGGGAACAAGAGGTGACGTTCAACAAGTGCCACGCAGAGTAAATAACCCTCGCTGGAGAAGGTGTTTAACTGCTCGGGGAACAGACAAGCTGCTCAAACAAGGCAGGAGGACACTGTGATCCGGCAGCAGGAGAGAGAACCTCAGTGCTGGGGCTCGCAAGGACGCGGGTTTAATGGAGCAAACTCCTGCTGTTAAACTGCTCTAGAGTTCTGGGGGTGTTAAACACCAGGCACAGCGCTGCTTGCAGGGTAGCAGAGCGGGTGTTTGGGTCTTGGTGTTGCCTTCCACATGAGGATGAGCCACTTGCTTAGACCTGCAAATGATTTGAGAAGAGAGACAGTGTTTCTGAGAAATAAGTCCACCAGACGTAAAGGGGCCTGGAGATTCACATCCCCTTTGTGCTGATGACCCTGACTTTAGGAGGGGACAAGGCGCTGGAACCTGGAGTGACTCAAACTCACTTCCTGAGCACACAGGTGTGAAATGGTCATCTCTTAGAATTCCCCTAAAGGAAAGGGACTGGGCACTTGGTTTCCTGTGTCGTGAGTGGGCTGGTCTGTTTGGTGCTGCTTGTGCCACACAAAGCTGTCCTTAAAACTTCAGGCGCTGGAGCGATAGCAGCGTCATTAATTGTCCTTTGTTCAGGGTTTCAGCAACCAGCAGTTCCACGAAAGAATCCGTTGCCGAGCTGGTGAGCTTCACTACAGAGAGCTGCGAGCCAGACAGTCCGGCTGCGCCCAAGCTCGTCAGCAGGACCAAGACCAGCCTGAGCTTGCAGTGGAAGGTGAGTTGGGTGCTCAGCTGTCATTAGCTGCGTCAGTAACTCACTGAAGATGGGTTAAGGTGCTCAGCTGAGAGCAATAACCAAAGTCATGAGTGTTCCTTCCTCTTCCTTTCAGCGTGGCCTTAGTTTCCTGCACACAGCCGTTGTGCTGCTAGCACGTGTCTCCAAGCAGGAGCTGCTCAGCAGCAGAGTTCTCTCTGGAACTGGCAGCATAGGAAGGGATAGAGCGTTTATATTGCTGCGTGGAGGTCCTGGATGACCGTTAACTAGGTCCAGACTCTGTTCTTGTGGTTATTCCCACTCATGGAAAGCAGATTCCTTAGGCTGGGTTACACAGCCACGTTGTTAAACTGATTAATGAATATACAGAGCATCTGCGGAGGGGTTGTCAGCTGTCCTTGCGTGGGTTTCTGAGTGGCTCTGATGAGTTACACTACAACGTGTGCTCTTCATGAAACAACTCAGAAAATCAGGTTCTAAACCTGATGGATAGATGGGATGGAGCAGAGCCGTCAGGAGCCTGCTGGGCCTCTGTGAGGCGCCTGTGCCCACAGCAGTTTCAGGTTCTCACGGGCTTGTCTGTGGGAAGAAGGGGGCTGATCCGTGCTCCTGATGCAGGTTCCTCTCAGCTCTCACCCGAATGTCCTGCTGTAGAAGGCAGTAGCTGAGTGTTCTCCTCGTTTAGACTCTGTTTTTAACGTGCAGAAGCATTGATCAAAGCGCAACCGCTTGGCTTTTAACTGCTGTCTTCTCTTTCTTTTCAGTCCTCAAATGACAATGGGTCCAAAATAACCAACTTCCTTTTGGAGTGGGATGAGGTAAGAGCGACAAAACACAGTCCCCGTGACATCTGCAGAGCAACTGCACTTAAAAATACTTCTTGCTTAGGTACAGCCGCTATTTTCAGCGCAGTGGTCCAGCCAGTTTTAAAGGGACCAGCTCGAATGGAGTGACTAGCCCTGCAGCGAGTCCAGTAGACAGTCCTTCCTCTGGGAGGACGGCGTGAAGCTCCTCCTTGGCTGGGGATTGAAAGCTCGGCAGCTGTGCTTTGTTTGCCACTGCAGCCATCTCTCAGCACTCTGTGTCCAGCAGTGGACAGATCGAGGAATCACAGCGTGCTTTGCTTACTGACATCCTCGGGACTGCTGGCAGTGTGTTCAGAATCCCAGAGGGACTGAGGCTGGCACAGCCCTCTGAGCTCCTCCAGCCCAGCCCAGCACCTAACAGCACCCCAGCGGCCACCCCAGGGCACTCAGGGCCACAGCCAGGCTGTCCTTCAACACCTCCAGACACGGGGACTCCCCCCCTGCCCTGGGCAGTCCAGTCCAGGCTCTGAGCACCCTTTCCCTGAGGAAGGGCTTCCTGACAGCCAACCTCACCCTCCCCTGGCAGCTCCAGGCCCTGCCCTCTCATCCTGGCACTGGGTGCCTGGGAGAAGAGCCTGACCCCCATCTGACTGCAGCCTCCCTTCAGGGAGCTGGAGAGAGGGAGAAGGTAGGGGGGACCCCATGCTGCCAGGTCCCTCTGTGCCAGGCTGCTCTCCAGCCACTCAGCCCCAGTCTGTAGCTGCAGGAGGTTCTTGTGGCCACAGTGTGGGACCCTGCCCTTGGCCCTGTTCACCCTCATCCCAGTGACCCAGCCTCTCCAGATCTCTCCGCAGCCATCTTCCTCCCAGCAGATCGACGCTCCCCCCCAGCTGGGTGGGGATACTCGCTCCCCTCATCCAGGTCATCAGTGAAGATGTGGCTGTCTCCAGCCTCACTCATGTTGTTCCTGCTTCTGGAATTAATGGAAGTTAGGGAAACACAGAGCCAAGGAGCTGCCCTGAGCAGGGACCGCGCAGGCCCCGTGCCAACAGTCACCGGGGTGGCTCTGCTGGTTTCTTACAGGGGAAGAACGGCCCTTTCAGAGAGTGCTACTACGGCCACCTGAAGCAGTACAAGCTCACCAAGCTGTCTCCCTCCACCAAATACTCTCTCCGATTAGCTGCTAAAAACGACATCGGGATGAGGTACGAACACGGGCTCTGCTCGCAGTCGTTACCTCCTCACCTCCCTCTGTTGCTGTTGACATCTCTCCTGTAAAACCACTCCTGCAGCGGGTTCAGCGAGACGGTGACGTACCACACCGCGGGGATCGTCCCGCCAGCCCCCTCGCCCCCACTGCTCCTGGATGCAGGAGTGACCTGGCTGTCGCTGAAGTGGAGTCCACCCAGCGGGGTGTCTGCTGATGACGCTCTCACTTACACTTTGGACATGGAAGAGGAAGGCTCTGTGAGTGCTGGTGTTTAACTGTCTGTGGAAGCCTGTTAGGTTAAAAAAGGGGGTCTAGCTTTTCCCTGAGAGGCTGCAGGAGTCCCGCAGGTGCTGTGTGGGCTCCTGCCACAGAGATGGTGTTGAAGCTAAAACCCCATCACCCTGATGCTGTTGTTGGAAGCGGGTGACTCTGCGTGGTGTTGTCCCCCCCTCTTCGCAGGGTTACGGTTTCCAGCCGCAGTACAATGGAGAGGAACTGGCCTGCACTGTACGAAACCTCCGGAGGAGCACATCCTACAGGTTCAGGGTCTGTACTGGGTTCTGTGGCTCGTTTACTTAGGACCGTGGGCTTTCCTGGCCTTCTGGCTGCTCATCCCTGCCTCTGGAGAGGGCAGGAGACAGTGCTT